>LZPO01097402.1:80469-97801 GCA_001675575.1 Neotoma lepida | reverse complement strand
AAAATTACACATATATACACAAACATATATATACACACACACACACACACACACACACACACACACACACACACACGGGCAAACTAATCTCACTTGTCAAAAAACAGTCAATTGAAAGCTTCTTATAAGGCAAAATTAAAGACTAGATACTAAGAGTGAATTCTTATTTTTATGTTTCATTACCTTAGGTACTTGTTCCAGATCTGTCCTGGATTTATCTATGAAAAAAAGTAAAAGGGAAATACAATTTTTCATATTTGTTTTCATTTTATATTCATAAATACATTTTGAAAAATTTAACATTACACTGGGTTAACTACGTAAATAAGTTCTGTCCTTCAAGTATCCCTCCACCTCCCTCCATCTCCACTGCAGTAGGCCATACTCAGCAAGACAAATGTTGCAAATAAACTTGCCAGTTAGCAACAAACAGCTGAATCCATTTCCAATTTTTCTGAATCTCTTTTCATTAAGTTTTTGTAAAATTAGGTATGGTATGCTATGTGGTTTTAGAAACTATATTAAATTCTAAAATAGAAAGATGGGGTTTTGTTATTGTTGTTGTTAATTACTTTTGTTTTTTGAGACAAAGTCTTGCTTTATTGCCCAAGTTGGCCTGGAACTTATTATATAGCCCAAACTACCCTCAAACTCACAATTCTCATGCCTCAGCCTCTCAAGCTCTAGAATTGTAGTTGTGTGTCACCATGCTTAACTGGAAATATTATTTTTATTTTATTTAAAGTATCTACCATTTCCTTCTGAACTTCTGACCAAAGGCTGATTTTTGATAGCATATTAATTTTCTTCTCTGACATCTTAGTTTATGTCACCTATAAATTTATCTACAATAAATTTTGTCAAGCTAATCTCCTGCCAAGCTAATCTCCAATGAGGTATCTCTTTTTTCTCTAATTGGCCCCTCTACACTTGGACTCCACCCCATATGTCTCTTCTGGGAGTCTGCTTTATCCATCACTTGGCCTCTCCATAGCTTCAAATTCTTTTCTTAAATGAATTCTTTTATCTGTACATGGAAATATGCTCAGTCCTCTTCTATTTACAAAACTGAGAAGATAGAAGATAAAACCTAGGCCCAGGAGTGGGTTGAAGCAAGAGAGCCATCTCAGGGGCAAAATGTAAGGAAAACACAGGTGCTCAGCGTTATGCAAATGCCTCTCCTGCCTCATCCACTCAGAGCTCTTCAGCCAATCAGTGCCTTACCTCATCCCTACTGACAGTNTGCATTTCTTGCCCATGTACATCAAGGTTTCTGTAACCACTATTCCGCTCTAAAGGCTCACTCTAAAAATCTGTCAAACTCGAGGAGACTTCTCAGCATCCAAAGAGCCTTCTGACACTGTCACTTAGCTAAGACTCTTGTAGCTTTTCATTTCTACTGTAGAAATCGCCATTGATTTACCTCTCTCTCCAGCCACTTGTTTTTTTTTTACTCTCCTTCAAGAGCACCTCATTTTCTAACTGCCCCTTAAGTGTGACCATTTCATGGTATTTTATCATCAGTCCTTTCCTTTCACTATTCACACCCTGGGGGAGTGATCCCATTGACACTCTCAGATTCAACTACCACGCCTCTGTCAATCACATTATAGTTTCTCTGATACCAACCACCATGCCTACATTTTAGCCTATATTTCTCCTCCCTGAGCAGCTGGGTTGTCAACCCGATTTATTGTTCATTGCAGACTGGCAGGTAAACGAGTCTCCAGCTCTTCCAGAATTCTCCCTGCCTCTCTCCCTGAGCTGGACTCCTCACACAGACAACTGCCCAAGCATAAAATACAGGAGCTATCACTGAATCATCTTGTTCCACTACCAAACACTGACCTGTGCCTAGACTACTTAGCTACCTGCTCGAATTTCTTCTCTACTTCCACTCTAACTGTTCCTGGGGTCACATTATTTCTTACTTGTATTACTGCAATAGCCTCCAACTATCTTCTTGTCTCCAGTCTTATCATATAATTGTAAGACGAATCTTAAAAGGTCTTATTAATAACTCGGAGGCAGATATTGGGGTGAACACTGAAAGATCAGAGAAAGAGAACAAGCCACAGCCAACCTCACCTCACCAACTCCTCATTTGATCTTGTTTCCTCAGACTGCAGGCTTCTGAGTCCTCGCCTGAACAAATCTCAGCTCAACTGCTGCTCAAAGCCTGAAAGCTTAAGAGGCCTCTAATTCCTGGTCCTCACACCTTATATACCTTTCTGCTTCCTGCCATCACTTCCTGGGATTAAAGGCATGTGTCCTTCCCAAGCAAAGACATGAGATCTCAAGTGTTAGGATTAAAGGTGTGTGTCATCATGCCTGGCTGTTCCCAGTGTGGTCTTGAACTCACAGAGATCCATCCATCTGCCTTCCTAGTGATAAGATTAAAGGCATGTATGCCACCACTGTCTGGCCTCTATGTCTAATCTAGTGGCTGTTCTGTTCTCTGACCCCAGATAAGTTTATGAGGGTGCACAATATATCAACCACATATAATAACTTATTATTAACTGCTTTCATTAGGAAATGTACAATTATAAATCTAACCACGCCTGGCTAAAACCAGTTTGTAGTTCAATATCGTCTTTAGAAAGAGTAAAATTCCTAAGCATGACATACAAAATTCTCTATGACCTGACCCCTTGTCTATTCCTTTAACTTCATTTCTTACTCCTAGCAGAACCAACATATGAGATGCTTGCAAATCTCTGGACATGCTTTGTTTCTCTAGGGCTTTGTATACACTGTTCTTGTGTGTGTGTGTGTGTGTGTGTGTGTGTGTGTGTGTGTGTGTTCATATTCATTTCTAGGAAATGCATAAACCCTACCAAATATATAAATGTTTCACACTAGCTAATTTAAAACACAAGTCATAATCATCAACTATGGGATACTTTCTTAAGCTTAACAAGAAAGGGTGTGTATATCTTATAAAGCTGAAGTGACTAATTTATTGGTTTATTTCCTTAAATTCCATGAGAGCTAAGACTCTTTCTTACTCTTTTATTTTTAAGCAACAAGCAATTTACCACGCACCAAGAAATTAAATATTTGTCAAACTGAAGTATTATGCTACTATCATAGTCATGATCATTCTCTAAGAAACTTTGTAAGAAAAGATTATGGTTTTAAACTGTAAAATTATTTACTAGAAATAAAAGATAGAAATACAAGCCTAGCANANACAAAGCCCAGTTTTCAATCCCCAGCACCATAAAAATACAAAAATAATTTACTGAAAATAAAAATTGTACATATGACAGAAAATAAGGTTCTGATGTTAGTAATTTGTTCTTTAATAGTTGAGCTATGCTTATTATCTATAAATAGCATACATACATACCATGAATATGTAAAAGAGTCCTGTCAAAGGTATCTTTAGGAGGACAAATACTCTTGCATCTCTCATGAATCTTCTCTCTCTAATAAAAATACAATGAAATAATAATCAATGCTATGTGGAAATATGATTATTCAAGGCATCCACATGTTTTACAACATAATTAAAATATACCAAATTACTTCTGAAACTTAATATAAAATCACTAGCCTCTGAACTTAAATACAAATAGAAACAGAACCAAATACCACTATGGGACAGAGATATAGCTCAGTAGCACGCACTTGCCTAGCTTGTGTAAAGCACTGGGTTTTACCCAAGCATCGAAATAATAAAAGTTTCTTTTCTTTCCGGGAACGGCATTAAAAAAGACACCCGGAAGAGTGGAAGTGGAGATGAGAAAACACGTAGCCTGTAGTGTTCAAAGCTCTAGGAGCATCCGGTCAGTACCTGCAGACTGAATGAGAGCTTCTATTGCTCCAAACCCCTGCCAACCCTGGTTCTGACTGTGATTTAGATTTCTATCACACTAATAATATACAGTAGCACCTCTTCATTTCAACTTGCAATTTGTAGGTTCTATATAAAAATACTTGAGAATATTGCTTATGAATCAGATTATTATACATATTAAAAGTCTATAATATAGCCATATTCATCCTATTTCCACAAAACCAACAATGTAAACAAGTGAATAAAATAAATTTAAATTAAACTTATAAATTTAAAAATATTAAAAACAGTAATTATAAAACTATAAATGCATATTGAGCTGGATGACAGCTCATGCCTATAATCCCAGTTACAAAGGAGGCTGAGGTGGAAGGATCAGTTGAGGCCAGTTGGGCAAAACAATGAAGTAAAAGTTCAGCATACATACATACATATATATACATATATACATACATACATACACACACACACAAAATCAGCCTTTATTAATAGATACATATTTCCCACTGTGTCATTTGACTTTTTGAAAAACTAAACTGGTAATTGAGATATTAATAATAGTTACTTGCTGAGTTAAAAGTGAGTGATAGGCCATTTCAAACTCAGCATTCAATTCTTGCTTTCAGAAAGTGCAATTTAAAGAAGCAGGCGGAGATAGGTGTGGATGAACCTCAGTACTCAGGGTGTACAGGCAGGCAGCTTTCTGTGAGTTTGCTCTATGAGTTTGAGGCCAGCCTGATCTATACAGCAAGTTCCAGGCCAGCCAGGGCTACAGAGTGGGACCCTGTCAAGAAGAAGAAAGAAGAAAGAAGGAGAAGAAGGAAGGAAAAGAAGGAAGGAAGGGAGGGAGAAAGGGAGGGAGGGAGGAGAAGGAGGAGGAGGAAGAGGAGGAGGAGGAGGAGGAAGAAGAGGAGGAGGAGGAGGAGGAAGAGGAGGAGGAGGAGGAGGAAGAAGAGGAGGAGGAGGAGGAGGAGGAGGAGGAGGAGGAGGAGGTTGAATTGGACATTTGTTTGGATACAGTAAAGGTGTCTACCTAAGGCAGGATGCTCTGTTGTAGTGATCTGGAGACATGGGGAAAGTTCTACTCTGGTTATTTTTTTCTCAAGAACTTTAGCAGTAAACCATCTCCCAAACGATTTAAGCAGAACTACACACGTTCTTTTTCTCTCAAAGTGTCTGGGGTGTGGAGGGAGGACTATACTAGCAATTTACAACATTTCCTGAGGTGCCTCTCCCATTTTTCTACTTGTATTTAAAATAAAGTTTATAAAGAAATAGCTGGAACATTGTTTCAGAACCTGTCTCCTGCCAGGTGTGGTAATGCAGTTGGTAGGCAAAAGCGGCAGATTTCTGGATTTGAGGTCAGTCTGGTCTATATAGTGAGTTCCAAGCCAGCTAGGCTACAAAGTAAGACCTTGTCTCAAAAACAAAACAAAACATCAGCAACTGAGACTGGAAAGTGATATTCTCTTTCTACCTCCCCAAATTTTAATATATTTATGTTGATTTTTGTCTTTCTCTTCTAGCTCAACTGTGGTCTTTGAAGTCCACCAAACACCTTCTGTAACTGCAGTCACCTGCTGCAGTAGGTTAGTCAGAAATGTAGAGTCACCACCTCCAATGCCCAAACCTGGCAGTATCCCAACCTCATAAAACACAGAGCAGCAATAACATTCTTAGGGTCAGAGCCTGCCATGGAAAAGCCTGAGAGTTTCACAGCAGTATTCAACACTAGGAGACAAGTGAGTGAAGGGAAGATGTATGTGTCTCCCTTGGCCTTATACACTCTCTAGAAGCCAACGGAAGGAGAAAATGGATTTGGTCTACAGGAAGCCAAATGTGTGTGTAGTAAGGGACGATGGGCTCTCCTCCTATACAGACTCCCCCTTCTAGCACCAAATCCTGTGACAATACAAACAAAGCAGATCCAACAATTAAAGCTCAGATTTCAGAGTAAGTCACCATCTTGATGATGATTATCACCACAAAAGGAGGCCGTAAGCTGAGGCAGGGTAGGATATGTGAAGCTCTTTTTGTCTCAGTGACCATGCTAGCAAAAGAGGATCAGTTTCTGTGGCTCTGTCCTTGACCATGTCTAGGACAGTTTTGTTTTCTTCCATGTCTTCAGGAAGCTCAACTGTGCATCTTTTACAAACTATTTCTAGCTTAATACTAAGTATCTTCCTATTATTGGAATCATATAAGTAGATCTTTGCCCAAGCTTAGATTCCAGTCTGGACATACCTAGAGGTCTTGGCCACCAGGGGCTTCTAATCAGGGGCCTATCAAACTCATCCAAAGCTTTCTGTTCACACTGTACACCTGAAAGGATGACTGATGCCAGACTACACTTTACTGCTTGAAATGGAAAGCTTAGGAAATCATTCCCAAGAGAAAGAGGTCTTTCAGTGGGCAATCCTCATCGTCTCCAAAGCCAACAAATAGAAGCCCAAGGTGTCAGGATACAGGCTCCACACCAGGAATGATTTATACACAAGGGTATTGCTACAGCACATCCTACATGCCCAGCCAAATCTTCAGGGAGAATGTTCTCGTGGTCATAGTCATCTCATTGATAAGCTTATCCAATTGTAGACTGTGGAGCCAATGATTTGGATCCAGAAGTTGTTAGGATGTTAAAAACAAAAAATTAGACAACTGGGTACTGAAGCCATGACTGGGGATTCCCAAATATGGAAGCCTCTGGACTGCTACAGGCTACAGACTTCAGAAAGCTGTCACTGTTAGGTTTATTTCAGGATCCCTCTTCTATTCTTACAACAGCAATATCACCATGTGGAGAAGTACGGCCTTGGGCTAAAACAATTTTCCACAAAACTTCTTCTCCAACTTTGCCTGGCTCTGTCACTTCCTAATCTTTTCATGGTGTCCCAAATTTCCTGGACGTTTTTTGTTATGACGTTTTTGGCTTTAGTGTTTTCTTTGACTGACGATTCTATTTTGTCTATTGCGTCTTCAATGTCAGAGATTCTCTGTTCCATCTCTTGTATTCTGTTGGTTATGCTTGCATCTGTAGTTCCTGTTCGTCTAGTTAGATTTTCTATTTTCAACACTCCCTCAGTTTGTGTTTTCTTTATTGTCTCAATTTCAATTTTTTGTTTTTTTTTTGATTTCTTCCAATTTTTTGTTTGTTTTTTCTTCCATTTCTTTAAGGGAATTTTTTATTTCCTCTTTAAGGGAATTTTTCATTTCCTCTTTAAGGGAATTTTTCATTTCCTCTTTAAGGGCCTCTATCATCTTCTTAAAGTCATTTTTAGGATTGATTTCTTCTGCTTCTTCTGTGTCGGTGTGTTCAGGTCTTGCAGGTGTAGAACCAATAGGTTCTGATGGTGTCATATAGGTCTTTATGTTGTTGCCTGTATTTTTGCACTGTTGTCTACTCATCTCTTCCTCTGCTCGGTGCAGGTGGTGTCTGTGTCTGAGGGTGTCTCTCTTGTTCCGATTGATAGTCTTGGTCCACTAGGAGTTCTTGGTCAAATCCGTGCTGATGGGTTCTGTTTCTCTGGGAGCAGCTTAGTCCAATAGGTGATAGTGGGTTCTGTCTCAGGGAGCAGCTGTTCCCAATCAGTGTAGGGTGGACTTATAGCTCTAGTGGTTGTCGTTGTCACATGGGTTGGTTTTCTTGGTGAGGGGGCAGGGAAAGAGGCCGCTTTCCTGTCCTTGGGGCTCCAATGGTTGTTCCCAGTCAGTGCAGGGTGGGCTTATGACTCTGGTGGTTGCTGGGGTCGTTGTGAGTGGTTTTCTTGGCTAAGGTTCAGGGAGAGGCAGCTGGCGGGTCCCTGGGGCTCCAATAGTTGGGGGGGAGGGGCACGTAATGAGCCTGCNGAGCCTAGGGGTTAGAGATCTCTGGTCTGCAGTCCAGAGATGGGGTCTTACCTGTTCCCAGTTGGTGCAGGGTGGATGTGTGATTCCGGTAATCTGGTTCAGTGGCTGGACGGTTCCTTCTCTTGTGTTTTCAGGTCGCTCTCTGCTCNCTGGCCAACTCTTCAGCTGATCTTGTTTCCCCAGATTGTAGATCTGAGATCTCTCCCAAATGGATCTCAGCTGACCAGATTGATCGGTAGGGCAATTCCACTCTCCCCTCCAAGTTATTGGGCTCCACACCTTAGGCAGCTGGATTCCGGGTGCGGCCTCGGGCCGAGTGCTCGGGTCGGGTCTGGTGGCGTCCCACGGTAATGGCTCCTTCCTCCGGAGTTGCTGGGCTCCTCCTGATCGGCAGCTGAACCCCGGGCCGGCCTCACGGCACAACGCTCGNGTCCGGTCTGTCACTTCCTAATCTTTTCACACTGACTGGCTGCTTACATTAGACCCTGGTTTCTGTGGAATGCACAATTCTCTTCTAAAGCTGTTCATCTTCTGAAACTGTCCCTAGTTTCAAATGCTTGTCTGCTGCAATGACCTTCTGTTTTCCTGAGATGTACATAAGTCTTGATAGTAGTAATGTTCCCTCTTAATTCTTCCTCACAGGTAATTTTGGCTTCAGGAGCCTTACAGAGAGAATGAACCATCTATGGCCTCTCTGTATGATTCTGCCCACAAATTTCTGAAGAATTCCCAGTTGCTAAACAGTGGCATGTTCTCTGTCGGGCTCTGACAGAGTGTTGCTTTGGCCTTGCACACCTGAACAAGCAAATTATTGATAAGAGGCATTCACTCCACATGAATCCATGTGCCTGTCTGTTTCCACAGCTGTCTGATACTGGCTCACAGCCAGCCAAGATGAGTTTCATAGTCTTTGGAGGAACCCCATCTCTATCTTAATGTTCTCTCCAACATCAGTCACAGTTCCCTGCTTTCACCTATCCAAGCAGTAATAGGTACTGGTGCACTTGTTGGAATCCAAAGGCCTAGGGCTATTTTCTGAATTGTGGACAGCCTTATCCATGAAACCCACTCAGAGGACATGTTCTATTGTACTGGCTTATACCTATTCTTCCAGAGTCAGACATCATGTGCCCTACCTCTCATCTCACTTGGCTTGCCTTCTCCCTCTCACACCCTAACCTACTAATTCCCTAAATCTCACAGATCAACTGAGCTTTATAAAACTCATAGAGGCGGCCGGGCGGTGGTGGCGCACGCCTTTAATCCCAGCACTCGGGAGGCAGAGGCAGGCGGATCTCTGTGAGTTCGAGGCCAGCCTGGGCTACCAAGTGAGTTCCAGGAAAGGCGCTGCTAAAGCTACACAGAGAAACCCTGTCTCGAAAAAACCAAACAAACAAACAAAAAAAAACTCATAAAGCCATTTCTCCTTGGCAGGTAGGATAGGGTCCCACTGAATCTTAACACTAATAAAAATTTGTAATCCTGAAAAATCACTACAAAAGAAAGTAAAATAAATTTAAAATGTATCTAAAGAAACACAACCCAGACAACAGAATTTGTATACATAAAAAATACTATGAAAAAAAAAAAAGAATACCATGGCTTCAAAGATTATTGCTCAAAAATCTACATGAATCACACTAAAAATCTTTCTATTACTTTTGACTTGATTACAACTAGATTCAAGATTAGTAGTTACCTGAGAGATTTCCTGTTGATATGCTATAAAATGTTCCTTGCTGATCTGTGGGAGGTAGAATGAAGGTATGACTTCAGTGTCCACAAAGTCCAATCCCCAAGTTTTTGTGAAGAAGTCGGATTCTCTTTTTGCTAATGTAGGATCATTTAGTGCTGCTGGGAGGTTTACTTGGGAATGATACACAGTCCATCTATGCTGTTCTGTAACTAGAGATGGGGCAACACATAAACTATTTGAATCACCTGCAAAAGTAAACAAGAAACCTCTGTAAAGCTGGCTCTATGCTTGCGAGTATATCCTAGAAAAATAAAAACGCATATAGTCTATTTTATAGGCAACCAAACTCTTTCTCCATGGTAAATTATCAATAAAAGTCACCCTGCCTAAATAATCTTCATCATCCAGCATCAATTATCAAAGGAATAAGAAACGTAAGATAAAAGATATGCAGAATTAGAAGGTTACAAATTCCCAAATGGGAGCATATATGCAAAATCCTTTCAATAATTATTCTTTTTATTATAATTTCTCTCCTTTTTCCAAAACTAAAAATACCTCTGGTTTTTTTTAAAGATACACCTTTTTTTCCTATTATATTATGGCAGGCACTCATCATTTAAATGTCCTTTGTTTGGCTTATAATTGTGTGACATAATGCTTCTACAGCATTAATCTTAAAGGAAAAACAATATACAATCATTGTCATTATTTACAGATTTGTTATATAAAGTTCTATAAGCACCTAACTAGTGAATAGTGAATTACCGCTCCTAGGGTCACTGCCCCTCAGGTCGTAACACTGTCATCAGTCAGGAGATATGTATGCTTATCTTGCTTATATTTCTGTTAAAGACACTATTTATTGTTCATCAGTCATTACAATATAGATTTCTTGACTGTCAACATTATAAGCAATGCTTGCATGAAGCTTTCTTTCTACATGTTCTCTCCATAAAGCAAAATGCATAACATTAAATAGGCTGCATAAAGAATATTTGTTGCCAGAAGCTGAAACAAGAAGGTTGAGCACTCACAGCTGGAAACATCTGTGTTAGGCAACTCAATTGTTTTTACTGCTCTCCACACATCTATAAATACCACCCAAGTAAACAAATATTTAATATTGGAGTTAAAAATACATTTTAGGAAGTATGAATATTTGTAAATACAGAATCTGCAAATAATGAGGACTGATTATAATACATTTTAACTAAATAGCTTTCAATCTACGCCTCCATTTTCAATAATTTTTCAGTTAACTCTAATGAAAATGCGTAAAAACTATTATCTTAATTTCCCAATCACCTATATAGTTTGGGATTTTTAGCATTATAAAATTTACTCTTTTGAGGTTAAGTATACGAAACATGACTACACTTTTAATGATAACACAAATCACTAGGAAAATCCTCAAAAGAAAATTACCTGTGGGTTCCTTGGGACACACATCTGGCAGTGACTGCACAGGTCGAATGTGTTTTGCTGGATCTACCTCTTTTTTAAAGAAACCATCACTGCTGCTTCCTTGAGGCACTGGAGAAGATCTGTGGCTTGAAGCCATTGCATAAAATCACCACTCAACTAAAAATAAGAAATAAGTAATAATTAAGACAATACAAACAAATTCTATCTACAGACATACTACACATCGTAAATAGTCTTTCAAAACTGGTAGCATTTTTTTCAAAAGCCCTCCAAGTGTAAATACTTGAATATCTGTTGTTGTAGAATATTATTTTAATGTGTTACTTTTTTTTTTATTTTATATATTATATATTTTATATATTGCATTTGTTTACTGTGCTGTGTTACTTTGCCTATCAAAAATACCTGACTGGTCTAATAAAGAACTGAATGGCCAAAAGCAAGGCAGGAGAGAAAAGATAGGCGGGGCTGGCAGGCAGAGAAAATATATAGAAGGAGAAGTCTAGGGGGAGAACAAAAGGAAGAGGTAGCCAGAGAAGGAAGACTCCAGGGGCCAGCCACACAGCAAGTCACGGAGTAAGAGTAAGATTTACAGAAGTAAGAGAACAGTAAAAGCCCAGAGGAAAAAGGTAGACGGGATAATTTAAGTTAAGGAAAGCTGGCAAGAAACAACCCAAGCTAAGGCCGGGCATTTATAAGTAAGAATAAGGCTCCATGTATGATTTTATTTGGGAGCTGGGTGGTGGGCCCCCGAAAGACCAAAAACAACCAACAACAACAATCTGTAGTTAATTATAAAAGTTGTTCACAACACTTAGTTTGCTAAGAAACTTATTTTTCCTTGTTTGAAAAAAATCCCACAGGTGGACATTCTTACTTATAAAAGTACAAATACATAATAATCTGTAACCAAAATATTAAAGATGAGACATGCCATTCACTCAACAAGACTACAATAATGACACACTACCAGAATGGCTAGAGTGCATAAGTTTTAAGTTCATTTTGCTGGGTTCGGATCTCCTCTCCAGTCACCAACAGTATAACCACATGAAATTTCTTAACCTATGTGTGCCTCATCTGTAAAATAGATGAAAAACACTGTATCTCAAATACATCTGAAAAATTATAGGCATAATAAACATGTAAAGTTTAATGCTATCTCAATGTTAGTGTTCACAGATTAGCTATTATAATTATATAATATTCATATTATGTAACTGAAATGCAGTAATTATCATAAGATTATTAGGAAAAACTATAAATGAAACAATATTGCAACTCAGGGCCAAAGAACAACTATTATTTGATTGCTTTGTTATGTAATATTTAGAGATTATCTAATTTAAGTTGTCCTATACTAGAGATAAATATAACAAGGCCCCCAAAATTATGTCTGGTATTTTGTTTGTGTTCTGACAAATAAAACTTGTCTGGACATCAGAGGGCGGAGCTAGCCACTAGACCAGTTAACCATAGAGGCCAGGCAGTGGTGGCACACACTTTTCTTTTTTCACACATAAATAACAAATAAATTATATATATTTAAAAAACATACTCATTCTGTTTAAAATAATTGAAATAATAATCTTAAAAAGATAGTGATAGGAGAATGAGAAGATAAGCTACAGACTGAAAAATATGGCATCATTTGCAAAATACATATCTGCGAAATGTATAAAGATCTTTAATAGTTCAGTGATAAGAAAATACACAGCCCACTTAAAAATGGATAGAACATCAGGACAGACACCTCTTTTCAAGGAGAATATCCTCAATATTGTACATCACTTACAAATTAAAACAAAAATGAGATACTATAGCACATTTTAGAATGACCAAAATCCCAAATACCAACACCACAAAATGTTGGTTGAACACACAGAAATGGGAATTCTCATTCAGGTAAACTAATAAAGCTGCTTCAGAAGACAGGCAGTGGCCTCTTACAATACTGGACATGCTCTCACCATGTAATGCCTAAGTTGTATTTACAGTGTACATTTACACAAGTGAAATTAAAATATTCACACAAAAACCTGCCCACAAATATTTAGAATAGCTTTACTTACAATTACCAAAACTTATCATTGTTTTGTTTCATGACAGGGTCTCTTTTTGTAGTCCTAGCGTCCTGGAACTTGCAATGTAGACCACACAACTCACAAAGATCCTATGGCTTCTGCCTCCCAGAGTGCTAGGATTAAAGGCAGGCACACACTTTTAATCCCAGCACTTGGGAGGAGGAAGCAGGATTCAGGAGTTCAAGGCCACCCTGAGCTACATGAGATTGAACAAGTCTAAAAAAGAAACAGAGCCTGGCAGTGGTGGTGCATGCCTTTAATCCCAGCACAATCGGGAGGTGGAGACAGGAATATAAGGTGGGTGGACACAGGATCTCCGCACCCCCCCTCCCTAATTCGGTCTGAGGATCCAGAGAGGTAAGAACTGACTGTGGCTGCTCCTTTGCTTCTCTGATCTTTCAGCTTTCACCCTAATATCTGACTCTGGGTTTTTATTTAATAAGACTAATTAGGATCACGTTTCAATGTGCTATAACAAATTAAAACAAAAACAAAAAACAAGGTAGAAATCTGGCAAATGGAAAAGAATTAGAAATAGAGGTTGGAGAGACGGTTCTGTGGTTATGAGCACTGGCTGTACTTGCAGAGGACCTGGGTTCAGTTCCCAGTATCCACATGGCAGCTCACAACCATCTGAAACTCCAGCTCCAAAGGATCCAACACTCTCTCTGGCTTCCACAGGAACTGTACATACATACATAGTACACAGACATACATGAAGGCAAAACACTCGTGCACATAATAAAAAAACTGAATCTTTTTNAAAAAAGAGTTGTAAATAAGAAATAGAGATACAAAATTACAACCCACAGCAAATAGCTCATCCACTCAGACTCCCAGTTTGCTAAAAACTATTTTTCTCAGTGTTACCAGAGTACCTGTTTTAGCACTTTTAGTACACGAAACACAGTCAACCACCCCATCTACTTAAGATAGTAAAAACCACTCTGCATTGGAGCGCACGCCTTTAATCTCAGCACTCTGTCTGGAGGCAGAAGCAGGCAGATCTCTATAAGTTCACAGCCAGCCTGGTCTACATATCTAATGGGAGGGAGGGAGAGAGAGAGGGAGGAGGGAAAGAAGATGCTGCTAGACAATATACAGACTATACAGAGTCTCTAAAGGTACAGTTACAGACCAACCACTAAGACCTAGCTTTCAGTTTACAAGAAAAACAGGAATAGGTGAGTAAGGTTTAAACCTTATAAGGGGGAAACAATCAAATCAAAAACATAAGGAATTATATAAGAAAACTGGTCTGGTTACTTACAATTCTATCAAGTCATTCTAGACTAAATTAATTAAGAGGCAACAACTAAAAGCAGTTATACTTGACTGAATCCTGTTCTTACAAAATGGCTTTAAGAAATCCTGGGAACTTTTAATATGGATTGGATATTAGATGGTATTTTGAAATCACTGATTTTCTTAGTTGTATTAATAGTATTGAAAATACCAGAAATGTCTTTATGCTTAGCATTTGAATAAAGAATTATTTAGAAGTGATATATCTCATTATTTGCAATTTACTTTTAAATTGAGCAAAAAATCTGCATAAAACAAATCTGACAAAATGTAAAAACAAAATAAATAAAATATATTGAGAATTACATATTCTTTTGTTTTTCCATATGAGTTAGAACTTTCAAAGAAAAATTTTGAGGGAATGAAACTACATATTTGTAAAATATTAATTAGTACAAAACGTAAGTATCTGGGTGGAAAAATAACCTACACAATTTGTAATTGTTATTTAATCTACCTCAAGATGGCATTATTGTATAACTTCTGATATGGAAAAACCTATCAAAAGGTTTCAAAGTTTATGTGACAGAAGAATTTTACCATATACAGAAACTGGATTCCCTAAAAGATGAATGAGGAGACAGCTACAATGTATTATGACATTACCTAGATAGCATGTAAAAATTATTTCCTTCTACACTGTAGTAGTTACTGCCTAGAAAAAGCACAGAAAATACAAAAATATTTCTAGTCAACTCGAAATTATCCATACAATTGCCTATTATACCTAGGCTAATAGAGAAAGTCCATTTTATATCTCTTGCCTACTATTTTGAATCTACACAAAACATCTTCCTACAGCAGCTACAATACAGCTATATACTATTTATGTCAGCACACGAACAATGGGCTTCATTACGGCATTTTCACACCTATGTGTCACTATCCTCTGCTCTCATTACCCTCCATCTCTATGGGCAAATACACTAATTCAATTTCTTTTCTCCTAGTCATCACAAGTGATACCTTACTGTACAATCTAAGACTGCCTGTCCTCTGTCATTCTACGGACTTCTAACTGGTCTCTCTGCTTCCAGTCTAAACTACTATGTGTAGAGTTTTAGGATTTATCTAAGTTTTCACCCTGCTATACTTCATCTCAAAAACTTTTAAAAATTATTACTTCCCAAACAAATCTCAAATTTCATTAAGTGGTACTCAAGACTTTTAACAATCTAATATTAACTTGTCTTCCTTTTTTATAGTCTCATTCCTTATTTCCTGTGAATAAACACTTCCAGAAAAGGGGGCCTAATTGTCCTTCAGGATGCTGTCCAGGCTACTTTGTCTTGGGGAAGGCTGTGCCCTTCTAAAACATTCATACCATCTTCTCCCCTTTCTCTCTTAAAAGGTCCAAGTTTCATTTCTAGATTACATAGCCAAAGAAAACAAACATACACACATTTGAAAATGTGAATAAAAATAATTCCAACATCGGCCTATAATCTCAGATGCCAGGTCCAAAAGAAATTCCGGGACAAATGGCTATCTGTGACCTATCAGCACACCAAAGCCCATGCTGGCCTCCAGGCTCCCTCAGCATCACAAGGACCTCTTACACATTTCACAGTCCACGCTGGCCTCCTGGCTCTTCTCACCCCACCCTTACCCTAAACTTCTCCAGCTCATGAGCTTCCCTCGCCCAGCTTCCCATTCCCNTAGAGCCCTGCTGCTTCNTTCAGCTATGCACTCTCTTGCCCCTCACTCTTCGTGGTCTTTTTCTCTCCTCTCCCCATCTCTCCTCTCACAATCATGCTGTCTGCTGGCCATGTTCTTTCTCAGCTCTGGACTCTCTCTGATGCCTCTGGCTGTCCTCTCTCTCCTATCTACAATAAAAACCTTTGTCTCAACCATAACTTAGCGTGGACATGTTCTCAGTTTGTACACTAGAGAGGCCAAGACAGGAGGATTGCAACTTCAAGGCCCACTTATGCTACAGAGTGAGTTCCAGTCCAAAAATAAAACGTTAAAGAAAAAAAAAAAGGTGTAGGTGTTCTGGTTGCTTTCTATTGCTGTGATAAAGACTGTGACCAAAAACAACTTGGGGAGGAAAGGGTTTACTTAGCTCATACATCTCAACCATAGTCCATCACTGAGGGAACCTGAGGCAGGAACTGGAACACAGATCCGGCCCACAGTGGGCTGGGCCCTCCTGCACTAATCATTAATCAAGACAATGATCCACAGACTTGCTTGCAGGCCAAGCTGATAAAGGTATTTTATAAATTGAGGTTTCCTTTCCCAGATGATCTTAGCTTGTGTACAGTGGACAGAAAACTACTGGGGACATGATTAAGTGGTACAGTACTTGACTGGCATGCATGGAGACCTTGGGTTCAATCTCTAGTATTGGAAGTATAATAATAATCTTAGTATTTTTAAAAGTAAAAAAGTTCAAACAGTCAAACTCTTAATTTAGAAGGAAATGGTTAATTAGCTATAGTATAACTAACCAATTAACAATAATATATTAATAATAAGACTACAGGGACTAGGAGCATAGCTCACTCAGTCAAGTGCTTGCCTTGCAAACTTGAAGACCTGAGTTTGATCCTCANAACCTGCATTAAGAAAACAGATGGGCATGGTAGTGTGCACTTGTAATCCCAGTGCGCAGTGATAAAGACAGAGAGAATCTTGGGCTTAGCCAGTCAGCCTAGCCTACTTGGTGAGTTCCAGACCAGTGAGAGACACTACCTCAAATTCTAAAAGGTTGATGGTACCAGAGGAACAACACCCAAGATTGTCCCCTCTGGCTTCCACATGCATGTGCATACATATATACATATGCTGTGCATCTATTTTTATATGTGTATACACACAACACACACAAAGAAAATACACAAAGAAACAAAGCACATTGTTAAACTATCTGTTTTGCTAAACACTAAATTTGCGAATTTCTCCTTGTCACAAAAAAAAAAATTAGGTTCATTGAAAAATTTATTAGAATTTCTTTAGTCAAAACAAGATAAAATGACTCACTAATCCACTCAAACATTCATGTAAATTTACTCTATTAAAAAGAAGCACGCCGGGCGGTGGTGGCCCACGCCTTTAATCCCAGCACTCGGGAGGCAGAGGCAGGCGGATCTATGTGAGTTCAAGGCCAGTCTGGGCTACCGAGTGAGTTCCAGGAAAGGCACCAAAGCTACACAGAGAAACCCT
>LZPO01097402.1:66668-80089 GCA_001675575.1 Neotoma lepida | reverse complement strand
GATTAGCAATTAGGAAATCACAAGTCATACCAGAAAGCAATATCAAGTCAACAATGGGAGTGAAAGTCAGACTACAAAGTCAGACTGAGTTGGGACCAATGAGGAAACGAAGAAAAAAACAATGTTCAAAGCCAGGTGAATTATAGCATTTGGGGATCTGAGGAAGAACTAGAAGTTGAAGCCAGCCTGGGCTACAGAGCAAGACCCTGTCTCCAAAAGAAGGTTCAGCTTCTATTTCCAAAATCTCTCTTTCGGTACCATAAAAAAGAACATCTAGCAAATCTCCTTCTTATATAAAAACATTTTGTGACAATGCACAATGTGCAGGAGACACACTAGAACGTTAACAGTGACTGTTACTCTGCTTAGAGGGATAACAGATCTCTCCTGACAACCGTCCCATGTCTAAACTTACATCCCAGCCCTTCATCCCTCTGATCCGGACTAGTATTTTGTGATCTTCATAGCACTTTTTCATGTTACAGGGGACTTATTTATCTTGTTTCCTGCCTTCCCCACTATACTATAAAAACTTACATTTGCCTCATTTACTGTCCTGTACTACACCTATCACTAAGTCTAAGCAATTCATAAACTTTATGAATGTTCACAGATGAACAAATAAATGATTACTGTGGAAAATTAGGTAAGACTGCACATGCCATTAACAATGGCTCCCATGAGTTCAGATATATTCAAATATAATATAAAAACCTAAGTCCATAATATTTCATATAATAGTACTTGACTTTCTAAAACTTGACTGTAGCTTTCTATCCTTCCTGAAACATAATACACTGCTTAAGAAAACTGGCCACACAGACTTAGACATTCACCATTTACTAGTTGTATGACAGCTGATAGCTTTCTTACCTCCAGCCATTTCAGTGTCCTCATTTATAAAAAGAAATAACACATAGGAATGTTGTAAGATTTAAGTATCTTTTGTAAGCTCATGACACAATAGTTGGAACATAGAAGACAATAAATAACCTCAGCTACTATTGCTAGTATTGTACACATCTTAGTTTTAAAATAACAAGAAAAGATTAACATTCATACTTCCCCATCCAAACATTTACATTTTAACAACCTGGACTTCCATTTCTTTGTTTAGTTCCAGTCTTGAGACTGTGGGTGAGGGGTGTGTATGGAGACAAGAAACAGCAAAAGCAGGAGAAGAAAGCGGCCACATCACAGAACAAAGGTCCTCACTGCATGCCCATAAAAAGAAGGGGGAGAGCACTGGAAGCAGTGATGAACCGGAAAGCGGAAGGAGAGAGAGAACAAGGAAATCAACAAACCCAGGGACTATGAGGCACTTTAGGCTGACGCCCCAACCTGAGATCAAGACAGGACTAGGCAATGACCCAGCAAACTGACCTACAAGAGGGAGTTGCTTCACATCCTACTCCTGTATCAAATGTTTTTCATCTTGGGGAGTTAGGAAAGAGATCAGCTGAGACAAAAACTAGATTGCTTCACTCCCCAACTAGTTCTAAGGGTTTTCTGAAGTCTCACATCAAAAAGGAGGTAAGGTATGTATTATTAATGAATAAAATAAAGATGTCATGAAAGGAAGCAATATAAAAACAGTAAAAAAAAATTGTATCATCATCGGAATTTTACTAAACACTATATAGTTCATAATTGATTGCCTCCATTCAGATTATTTTGCTGATCTTCAAAACAATCTCATAAATGCATTTATGATTTCCATTATATGGTAAAAGAAATAGGTTCAGAAGTAACTTGGCTTCAAAATACTTAGGTAAGTAATTATGACTATAGGATTTGAATTCAGACTTTCTGATCTAAATCCATGTTTGTTTCTACACCACACAATCTCTTCAGTTAAAGAATAAATTAAATTTACTCTTACAACCATTATTTATGTTTTCCCTTTGGGGATGGAGAGCTTTTTGAGGCAGTCTCACTAAGGAGCCCAAGCTGGCCATGAACACTTTTAATATAAGCTGGCCTAGAATTTACAAACTGCCTGCCCCAGTCTCCCTAGCACCTGGAGCATGGGCATGGACCACCACACCTGGCTGTCTATGTTCTGTTAAGTGACAAAAATAATTCACCTCTAATAGTGAAAAGAATTCTAGAAGAGTAGGACTAGACTCTTCCTTCAGGGTAATACGGTGCACATTTCCATCAGTGTGATGTACTGTATTCTTCTTAGCAAAAAGGCAATCAATCCAGCTCAAACAAGCTACAATGGGCAAACATTCTACTATTTTCAACAAGAAATGTATCCTGAATTTGAAATAACTGACTTATACAATGATCTTTCATCACATACCTATTTGTAATTTAAGAAGATTATAAAGTTGAGATCCCCATCCCCACTGAGCTAGACAGCGCTAGCTTTTTAAATACAATTTTGGATTTAAGAATGTGAGGGATGAAGGAAGAGCAGTAAGGATGAGTGAGATCAATTCTCACTGCTTAAAAAAAAAAAGGCAAAAAATAGCAAACCTGGTTTCCACAAACTTAGAATTAACTGATAGATGTAAGAAAAAATTAATAATCATATTTGCAATGTCTATCAAAACTTAGTTTGACAGAAGTCAGGAGAGGTATTTTTCAACATAAGTCCTCTGCCCACCTCCTCTCTCCACCACATTTTTTTCTTTAATCTCACCTTTAGTTGGATTCTTGAGGTTTGCCTACAAAATTCTTAAAATATTTCATATTCTAAGAAGTACTTCCCACAGTTTTTAGAATTTTTAAGGCCGATTTCTTGTAAATGGTATAGGTGAAGTTTCTTCCATAGAACTGAGACACAAATAACAATATACTTCTACACTACTTAAAATTTACCAGCAGGAAGAACCTACTAATCATAAAGTACTTCTGATTTAACTGCATATCACATACATCACTGCTCACAGTAATTTCAATACTGCAGCTAAAATTTAACTATAATGATATGGACTTTCAAGAAATACTAATAATTAGCTGGATATTGTGGTGCACACCTATAATGTCAACACCAACCCAGCCACAAACCCTTTCTTTGATCAACAATGATGTGTAATGGTGGCTAGTACAATGGTGGCACAAAGCTTGTGGGAGTAACCAACCAAATATCTGGTTTGACTGAAGGCCCACTCCACTAGATGGAACCCATGCCCAACACTGCTTGGGTGACCAAGAACCTGAGACAAGATAGCCCAGGCACCTGGGGGAAAACCAAATACTACTGTTCTATTAAAAGAATGTAGCAAAATAAAATTACTTCTAATGACATTCTGCTATACACATAGATCAGTGTCTTGCTCAGCTATCATCAGAGAAGCCCTTTCATAGTAGACAGGAACAAATCCAGAGACCCACAGCCAGATATTATACAGAGAATAACCCATCTCAGAACACGCAGCCCTAACTGGGAGATCTCCATCAAACTCCCCCTCCTCGGAGCTCAAGGAACCCTGTGAAAGAGGAGCAAGAAGAAGGTAAGAGGGGTGGAGGACGCCAAGAAAGCAAGGCCCTCTGAGTCAACATGAGCAACGCTCCTACGAATTCAGAGCCTGAGGCAGCATGCACAGGGCCTGCACAGGTCTACACCAGTTTAAGTTTTTCTGAGTGTGGAAATGAGTAGGTCTCTGTTTCTTGTGTCCTTTCTTGGGCTCTTTTCCTTGTTGTTTTGTTCAACTCCAATGGTTTGGATTTTGTTTTATTATATTTTATTATTATCTCTTAGAATTTTGGTGTTTTTTTTTTGTTTTTGTTTGTTTGTTTGTTTTTTGAGTAAAAAAACCAAAGGCTCTGTGTAACAGCCTTGGCTGTCCTGGAACTCACTCTGTAGACCAGGCTGGCCTCAAACTCACAGAGATCCACCTGCCTCTGCTTCCCAGGTGCTGGGATTAAAGGTGTGCACCACCACCGCCTGGCAGAAGCTTATTTTCTAATAAGAGACAAAAAGGGTGAATCAACTCGGAGGAGCAGAGGGAGGGGGAAACAATAATCAGGATATATTATATGCGGAAAAATATCTATTTTCAATAAAAGAGAAAAAAGAAAAATAATAAGAGATAATGTTGGCTAGAATAAATTATAAGTAATTATAATATTAGAAATGTAAGTTGTCTTTTTCCACTTTCATGCGTGTTGTGCATATGTTGGCGTATGTGTGTGACAGTACATTCATGTGTGTAAGAAAACAGAAGCCCAAGGTTGATGTCAGGAATTATCATCCATTGCTCTTCCATCTTATTCACTGAGGCAAGGTCTTTCAATCAAACCCAGAGATCACTGATGTGGCAAGTCTCCCTAACCAGCTTGCTTTGGGGATCTCCTCTCTGTGCCTTCTGAGGTAGGCCACCTAGCCTAGTACTCATTTAAGTGGGACTTGAGGAGCTGAACTCTGATAAAATAAATGACAGTTTATATGGCATCCTTTTCAGGAAAAAAATTATTATATAATTTATAATTTTCAAATTAAAATTAAATAATATTCAAAATGAGAAGTGATGTCCTTTTTTTTTCCTATAGCACTTGTCAGAAATTCCTAACAGTATTATAGTAGTTACTAAAAGTAATTCATAGTCACAGGCCTACTCTGCTTCTAGTGTGCAAATATTGAGACAATAAGGTCAAGTCAGATGAAAAGACTGAATATATCGGCCACTAGATTTAGTGAGCAGGTTTCTTTTTTCCAGACCCAAGTGAGTGCTGAAATGGAAGACAAACTGCTAAGGAGGTAGGCCACAGGAGTGTGCCAGTGAGGGAATCAAGAAGTAGTAGGCCAAGGAGACAGGTTCGATGATGATTTGGTACTTGAACTTCTTTTGGAGTGGGAGGATTGGACTTATGACGAGATGAAGATACTAGAACTGGTAAATGAGCGAGCAGTGAGTTCCTTCTGAAAAGAATAGACATCTGTATTCTATGTCAAGAACNTAGGAGTTATGTATAGATAACAACTGGAGACATTATATATGGAGGGGAAAAGCCATCTCCCCAGCCTGAGAACTCTTTCTTAAGTTACTTTTCACCGTAGGGTTCATGATCATAGAGTAGGGAAGATGAAGTGAGAAAAGTGTAGACAACTGAGAATATTTAAGTACTCAGTCTATGTCAAATAATGCTGCCAAGTAAATGCTGATATTCTTAGATGGCATGATTGTAATCCTGCAGAATATTCTTATAATTGGGAGATATATGTTTGAAAATAGGGGAAACATCTACACGTTTGTGAAAAGAAATTTGTGGGAGTGTGGGTGCTCACTCCACTAGTCTTTCAATTGAAGTATGGATTAAAAGTCTTACATAATAAAAAGTAAAGGCCAGGGGGCTGGAGAGATGGCTCAGTGGTCAAGTGCACTGGCTGCTCTTTCAGAAGACTCAAGGTTCAATTCTCAGCACCCACTTGGCAGCTCACAACTGTAACTCTAGTCCCAGGGTATCCAATGCCTTCTTCTGGTCTCTAAGGGTACCAGACACATGCATGGTACAAAACAGACAGACAAAACACTCATATACATAAACTTGTAAAAAAGTGTAGTCAATGCCGGCTCACCGAGAACTGAAGAATAAGAACTGAGTCAGACCAATGGAGGANAAGGGAGTTCCAGGAAGCAGCTCTAGAAACGGTGAATACTATATGCAAAAGATTTGGAGGAAAAAGAGAGTCTATTGCCAGGAATAATCCTTCTGTACACTGTGAAGATGTGTTGCTCTCATTGTTAATAAAAAGCTGATTGGCCAATGGCAAGGCAGGATTTTGGGGACAGAGAGAATGCTGGGGAGAAGGGCAGAGTCAGAGGAGACACCATAAGATGCAGAGCGAGCAGGATGGGAAGTACCTAGACAAGGTAAATGAGCCTTGGGGCAGCACANAGATTAATAGAAATGGGTTAATTTAAGTTATAAGAGCTAGTTAGAAACTATAAAAGCTATTGACCGAGCTCTTATAATTAACAAGAAGTCTCCATGTGTTTATTTGGGACCGGCTGGAGGGACAGAAAAGTCTACCTACAGTTCACTATCTTGCTACCTCTACACTGGGTTTGATAACTTCTATATACCCCTTTCTAATTTGTTCTTCTGAAACAACTTTTCCAGGGTATGTTAAAACTGACAAAGCATCTTCAGCTAATGCTCTCCCAACTGGAACTATTTGGCTCCCCAGACACAGCATTTTACTACACATAAACTCACTTACATTGACAGTAATTTTGTAATGCAGCAATTATCAATCACACTATTTTCTAGATGAGAAAATTGAAGCCCACAAACATTTAATAGTTTCGCTAAAGTCTCATGGATAGTAAATAACAAAGGTGAAGTTATCATCGTTTATCACCAATTTAGCTTATTTAAAAACATCAGCCAAGCACAGTGGCACAGGCCTATAGTCCTAGTACTCAGGACAGGAGAAGGATCACAGCAAAGTCCAAAGGCAGCCTAGTCTGCATTTAAGTTCCAGGTCAGCCAGAACTATATAAGGAGACCCTGTCTCAAAAGATTAATTAATTCATTTTAAAATTAATTATTTTTTAAAAAAGGTCAAAAGTGAAACCCAAAGGAGAAGTAGATTTGTATAATAATATTGTGTACAAAATATGAAAATGTATGGACATTTATTACATACTACATACATACTTGCATAATTATGTTAATATTCAAACATTTGGCATCTTTCTTGACAGTTACCAGGAGGTAGGGGTGGGGGGGTGTGGTGAAGATAGGATCACTTTTGATAATGAAGATAGTATCATATGTTTATTTCTAATTTCAAAAACCTATGCAATAATAATCAACAATTCAAAACACAGTAGTTCAAATTTACAGTAATGTAAGGCTGACAATTTAAGGGGATAAAGGGTATTTTTCTTTTTTCTTTTTTAAATGTATTTTATGTGTATGAGTGTTTTGCCTGCATATATGTCTGTGTACCACGTTTGCCTGGTGTCCAAGAAGGCCAGAAGAGGGCATCAGATCCCCTGGAAATAGAATTATAGACAGTTGCGGGTATTAGGAACTAAATTCAGATCCTCTAGAGAGCAACCAGGGCTTAACTACAAAGTCATCTCTCCAGCACCCAAAAGGGTATTTGAAAACTGAACAGACTCAAGAATATCTACATTATATCAAATTCTTTCCTTTTGCTTTGTCCTCAACTGCTACCATGAAGAGGGTTGCTAGATGACTTAAGCATTTATCTAATCCACCAAACAAAACCAATGGGACTACATTGCAATAGATCAAGACCTTACCAGACTCCTACAGAGCATAGGCTTAAACAGTATTATTGATACTTTGATTCGTATTCTTTTCGGGGAGGATGGGTGTCCTATGCATTATATAACACTTATTAACGGCCTTCATTAGATGCTATTATGATGATCAAAATCATCTCCAGACACTTCCAAAAGTTCTGTGCAGAACAAAACCATGCTTGGAGAGCTACTGCTTTAGATGTTAGGACTCCAGAACTTTAAAAGGGAAGCCTCCAAATACCCTTATTAAGTACAATGTTTTAAGCTGTTTTTAAAAACATTAACAATGCAAGCTCTGCTCCAATTTTTCACTGACTAACCCTCAGCTCACCAAATTAACTCTTAAGGTCACCAAAGCCATTCATGCTTTTTTTCTTCTTTCTCCAAACCTTACAATGACACAACTCAACAGTCTATCAGTTGTTTACAATATTCTTTTTTATTCTGGAGATCAGTTGCTTACTCTCTGACCCAAATTTAAATTAAAAAAAAAAAAGTAATGTAAACTGATTTTAAAATAACTTCAAAATAACAGATTTGATGTGCTTTAAAGCATTTTCTAAGTTTTTTACAGCATGGATTTCATCAGCACAGATAAGCTCAGTCAGCACTTGTCCCTAATGTTGGAGAAACGTGCTGTTCTTGCCTGGTTATGACAGCATGAGGTCAAATACACACACACAAGAATCTAAACAGTTCCAGTATCCAGCTCATCCCTAACCTCATTTCATCACTTTATATACACACATCACAGTTCCTGGCCAACTATCTCGGAGATTCAATTTTCTACCCTTCAGATTTCTTCCTCTGGTCTCTGCTGCTGAGGCAAGCAGGAAGTAGGCCAACAGTGACCTTTAAGGTCTTCTCCAACTTGATATTCCAGTATTCAGTAGCAAAAATCTTTCTCTAACTTTTCACTGACTGACTCTCAGCTCATCAAATTAACTCTTAATGTCACCAAAGCCATTCATGGATTTTTTTTTCTTTTTCCAAACCTTATACGGATACAACCAAATAGTCTATCAGTTGTTTACAATATTCTTTTTAATTCTGGGGTTCAGTTGCTTACTACCTGACCCAAATTTAAAAAATATAAATTGATTTTAAACTAATTTTTCAAAAAGCTATGATTTGAAAGACCCACATTAAGCAAATGTTGAGATAAAACGTAGATTAGTAGCTGCTTGGAGGTGGGTGGAGGTTAGGGGGAATGAGGAGTAACTATTAATGGGTATTAAAGGGTTAAGGAGAAATATAATGGTGATGATCACACTGTAAATACACTCAACACTGTATGGAATGCAGCTTGTGGTAGAGCCCCTTTGCTATCATTCACAAGGCCCTGGATTACAGCTACAGCACAGTTTAAAAAATAAGTAAAACCAAAATACCACTGGATTAAAATGGATGAACTTTACAGTATATTGTTAACTCCATAAAGCTGTTTTTCAAAGAGTAGGAAAAAAGTTATAGCCAGCTTTACTGACAGGAAAAGAAGTGTGATTAAGAATAGGTTCTGCAAATTGTCCTTTCATAGGTTATATAAGATTTGATTGTAATAAAAATTATCCATAAATAAAATTTAACTTTTCCAAAACATAAATATATGCAAATTTAATCCTGTTTTCTTGGTAAACTTCAGAGAATTTTGCCAGTTATAATTTTGAAAACAATGAAAAACATTTTAGAAAGCCAAACGCTGTAGTAACAATACCACAAGAACAAATTATATGAGTATCAACAAAACACGGATAGTGTTTACAGTTTTACTGTGAACAGAGTGTTACTGTGACAGCTCTAAGGTTGCCAGAACACAGTTTAAAACTAGCCAAATCATAATAAAATTGTAAGCATCTAGTGCCCTAAACCACAACTATCAGGTACACATTGATCAATTTTACCTAATGATGACCAGTGTAAAGCATCAATATCCACTTCTAGGAAACAGAACTCACTGTAATAACATCATCCCATCTGTTCCATCCTGCTAGGAACCCAAGGTACCTTTCCAATTAGAACTCCCCATTTATAAAACTGAATGGCCATCAAAATCCACAGCGTAAGTTATCACATATGTCTCCATATACTACAAATAATGTATCGTGATATCACCTGCCCAGTGAACATTTATTGTTAAAACTGGCCTGAGTTTAAGAAACCAGAAATGGAACCAATTAGAAAACAGAAACACTCCAATTTAATTCTTCGGAAAAAAAAAAAAAAAAAAAAAAAAGCATCTATAAAGACCAAAAACTAAAGTTGGTTTTAAAAAAAGGGGGGGGAATTTTTAAATACACTTCACATCTCTTGATAGTCCAAAATTCTAAAAATAACCACCCTAAACTATACATTGGCAGGCCAAGTGGCTAATTATCATGGTCAGGCAAAAGTTCTCAAACAACCCACGGAGAACAAGGAGAGCCTGCCTTTGTATCCATGCAGACAGTATGGAAGGAGGAAAAAAAACACTAAATTATTTAAATTGCAAAACACCGAGTTTTTCTGTGGGTTACTATTCTCCAGAAGGTTTTGTTTTTATTCCAGGAGGCTCCAAAGGGGGCTGAGGGCCTGGCTGGAAGGAGAGGGAAAGTTTGAGCTTGGCGTCTTGGAGGAAGTTGCTGATCCTGGATCCGGGAGAGGGGCGAGGGGACCAGAGCGGCACCTGCGGCCGCCTGCAGCGGCCCGGAGCCCGGGGAGCGCCTGCCGANAAGGAAGTGGTGGTGGCGGGGAGAAGGGAAGCCTCGGCGCGNNCACCGGCGCCGAAACTCGGCCGGCTCCGGGCCCGAGGCCACGGAGGGGGTGGGGTCTCGGCCCTCCGGACACCGGGTCGGGAGAGGGTGGCCGCGGAGCCCGCGCCTACCTGCGGTCCCGGGCGGCAGCCCCAGCCGAGGCCTAGTGCACCGCCGCCTCCATCCCTCCACGTCGCGCCGAGACTGCTGCTCCGCGGCCGCCGCCGCCCTGCGCGCCGGCCCGAGCCCGGTTCCCGCCTCCGCCCCACGCCTGCTGGCCGGCGGGCCCGGGAGCACAGGGCCGCCCTCTCGAGCCCGGCGCCGCTCGGGGGCAGAGCGGCCGCGGCGGGCCCCTCACGTCTCGCCCGGGTGTCCTGTCAGCCAGCAGTTTCCCCCGGGTCCGCAGCGCCGCCTCCGCCGCTGCTGCCGNAGCCAGCAGTTTCCCCCGGGTCCGCAGCGCCGCCGCCGCCGCCGCCGCCGCCGCCGCGCCGCGACCACCGCCCCCGGCGCCTCCGCTCCCCGCGCCGCGGCCCGCCTCACGCCACCCGCCCGGCGCGGCTGGGTCCTCGGAGAGCGCGCCGCAGGCCGCCGCCAGGCCGCCGCAGCCCCCAGCCCACAATCCACCGCGGCTCCGCCGGGGCGGGAGGGCCGCGGCAGGACCGGGGCGGGAGGGAGCAGATCGGCGCGCGGCTCCGAGGGCCTGGCGCGGCCGCCCGGGAGCCCGCGTCGCCCGAGCCGGGAAGCCCCGCGCGGCTGCCCCGCGCCTCCTCTGTCGGCCTCTCCGGACGGCGCTGCGCCTCACGCCGCTCCCCCGGCCCAGGCTGTCCGCAGAGGCCGAGCGTTGCCTCCCGCTTCCCTAGCGGGCGGGAGCGGCCCCCTGCCCCCCACCCCGCAGCCCAACCGACTCCCAGCCGCCCACACTTATTAAAGCACAAGCTCCCGCCTCTCCTTACTCCCTCAGCCCCTCATAGTCAACAAACATGGTTCAGTTTCCAAAATCAATGCCTCTAGGGGTTAAAGGTCAACTCCAAAGAACTCACTGGCCTCCAATACTTGAGGTGTTTTGAGGCTAGCCCCCTCACCCCCAGGTTCAGACCGTCAATCACCTGTCACATTTCCCAGGCGCTTAAATCAGTTGTCCCTGGCCTTTAAAAAACTGAAGAACTTGGTGTGTATGCTTATTATTAAAATCTATTTGTGATTCCTAACAGCACTTCAGTTTTACTGAGTTCAGAGAGGATTGCTATCTTAAACTAGTAAAAATCCAGTCTGCAAAATAGGGACTGTCTTAGATTACTATATATATATAAATATATATAACATATATAACATATATAGAATATGTATATCTTCTTTTTTAAGTCCCCATTCACCTTTGGTGGAGTCAGGAGACTTGGGACTCAAAGAGACCACGGTATGGAAAAAAGAAAGAAAGAAAAGCCTTCATCACTTGAGGGTTTGTATTAATTTTATGAAGATCTCATTCCACTTTGAAACTATTTTGCACACATTTCAACAGTCTGTTTTACAAAGCAAAAGTGAAAATGTAACTCAGTAGTTGGCTGGAAAAAGAAACTGATGCAAATTTCAGTAAGTCACTTTGAAAACTGCCAACAGTAAACTATAAGATAGTTTACTTGAAGGACAGAAAGAACACAGAGAAGAGAAACACACACAAAAAAATAGTGACGAGAAAATTCCTGCGTTGTATTTTTTTGAATTCAGCTCTCCACGGTAGAGCCAGGCCCAGTGGAACACCCCTGTAATCCCAGCATTTTGGAGTAGAGTCAGGAGGATCAGGAGTTCAAGGCCATCCTCAGCCCACCTAGGGAGCTCAAATCCTGTCTGAGCAATATGAGANAATAAAGAGGGTGAGAAAACACCAAATAGACAATAAACATGTGCTCTGGTTTGCTTCTTCATCGCTGTGATAAAACACCGCGACCAAGAGCAACTTGGAGAGCAAAGGTGTTGTTTCATCTTTCAACTCCCAGGTCACAATCCGTCACTGAGGGAAGTCAAAGCAAAAGGTGAAAAACCGAAGCAGAGAGGAAGGAACAGNGTTGCTGAACGGCTTAGGCCCCGTGTCTTGCTCGCTAGGCTTGCTTTTTTATACCACCCAGGACCGTCTGTACCACCCAGAGTGGGCTGAGCCCATCATTAATGGAGAAAGCTCCCACAGACTTGCCTTCAGGTCATCTGATGAAGGCAATCCCTCAGTTAAACTTCTTTCTTCCCAGAGGACTCAAGATTGTGTCAACATAACAAAAAACAGCACACTATATTCAACTTCAAAATTTTCTTTAAAGTCCTCTCAAATCCTCCATCTCTTATAAAACAGAGTGTAATGATTACCAGGATTGGGATGAAGAAATCCCCACAGAAGTTGGTCAAATGTACCACCTTTAGGTTAAAATGAATAAAGTTTAGTGCTGTGCTGCACACAGCACAGCAGCCAAAGTTAACAATGTATATTTCAAAATTCCTAAGAGTAGATTTTAAATATTTTCAACTTTAAAAAAGTTAGTTGGAGAAATAGATATGTGAGAGTGATTAATCACACCCTCTTCAAATCAACAACAAAACCCCAAGTTGTTCCAGTTTGCACCTGGATTGACTGGTGAGAGCCTTGGGTGTTCCCCAACCCTGGAACAAGACAAACTGGTTTGCTGCTACTGTTGATAACTTGCCATGAGAAGAAGTATTGTGTATGGTTCTTTTCCAAATCCAACAAAATGTGTATTTATTTATTTTTTATCTTGTCATAGAACAATTAGTAAGCTGAACTATACACAGAAAAGCAAATGATGACGGTCAGCTTTGCAAAACAAAAACAAATTGGGCAAGGAATTTTGTTTAACAGGAAAGTCCAAAATAACAGGTTTGGTTGTTATCACTTGGATCATTTTAGCATTAGAAGAAAATGCTAAACTACAAATATGTGTAGAAACTCTGTTGGTGCTCATTGTCCAAAATCAAGACCACAGAAAATGAGGAAAAGCTGGTAGAAGATGCTGCCCAGCTTAGCTACAGTATTACTAACTGTCATTTTTTGCTACCGCTTGTTAATGATTAAAAGGAACAGAAACCTTGTTTGAGACAAGGTATCACAATGTATTCCTGGATGATCTAGAACTTGCTATGTAGACCAGAATGGCCTGGAACTCACAGATTATCCTCTCACCTCTGCCTCCCAAATGCTGAGACTAAAGGCATGGGCCGTTGTTCCCAGCTAACCACATCTTTAAAAAAGGGTGGGGGCAGGGAGGCTGGACAAATGGCCTAAGGTGTTTGCTATTCTTACAAAGGAAGGGAGTTCAGTTCCTAGTACCCAGGTGGGGTGGCTCAAACTGCCTGAAAATCCCACATCAGGGAATCTAATATTCTCTTCTGGCCTTCTTAGATATCTGCACATTCACATACACAGTAAATCAGGCTTGTAATCCCAGCACTTGGAGCC
>LZPO01097402.1:42837-55792 GCA_001675575.1 Neotoma lepida | reverse complement strand
CATACCAATCCCAGTTCCCCCTTCCTCCCCTCCTCTGGCTCCTCTCCTACCTCCTCCCACTCCAACCCCCATCTACTCTTCAGAGAGGGTAGGGCCTCCCATGGGGAGTCAACAAAGTCTGGCATATCAAGTTGAGGCAGGACCAAGCCCCTCCCTACTGCATCAAGGCTGAGCAAGGTGTCCCTCCATAGGGAATGGTCTCCAAGCGTTATAGTGACGGGGATAAAGATAGGAAATTGAGATAGGCATATACTAAGTCTAATTTCATGGCACAAATGCTCTAGCACCAGTGACTATGGGGTGAAGTTCAGACAGAGAAGGATATTGGAGACAGTATCAGATTGTCTAAGACAGTTGATATTCTGTAATTCTAAAGACAAGTGGATTAAAGGAGGAAATCAGTTAAAATTTATTATATTCTGGATATTATTATATGCTAGATAACCAAATNATATTTGTGTCAGTTGATACAATTTCCTGGGGGGGGTATATTTGTAGAAGGGGTGGAACTGAAGTTGGAGAATCTTATAACACATGTGCATATGGGTGGGGCAGGTATTTAAAAAAGAACTTGAACAATAGACAGCAACNAGGAAGAATGGAAATGCAGTTAAGAGGGAAAGGATCACCAAAGTGGGCCAAAGAAGTAAATTAGTGTAAGTGTGTATGCATTTCTTTTTTTTTTCTGGTGAATATGCAAATAATAAATACAAGGAAAAGTAGTTGGATGACTGAATCCAAACAAGAATTAACCCCCAATCAATTCTCAAATGCTTTTAGGATCCAGACAAGTCATATATATAAGTGATGTAGACTGTAGAATCGTGTTTTTAATTCAGTAACTGAATTAAATACTGAACGAACACTTTCGCTTCCTCTTTCTCCTCCTCCCTTTCCTGCTCTGTTGATCTGGATCAATTAGACCCTAGGATGACTGTAGCATAAAATAAGTTCGGGTTTTGCCCAATCACTGGGCATGCTTTAGTGAAACATTTCACTATTAGGATAAGAATTTGTACCTCTATTTATGTTCAAGATATCTGTATATTATCTCTCCTGCAGTTGTACATTGAAAGTTTTAATAATAATAAAAAAAGAAAAAAGAAGAAGTCCTGCTCTGACGATCTGTTGATCTGGATCAATTAGATGTCCTTGCTGGCACTTCTGCCTTTCAGCTGCTGTTCATCTTATGTACAGAGGTCATGTATGTTAATGTGCATATGTGCATCAAATGTATTCAAAATCGACTCTAATGTCAATACCTGATAGTGTTTGCAAAGGGTACCTCCCACTTAAGCTTAGAAAAATTACAATGATAATTCTGTAACACTAGAAATACAGTTATCAAGTGTAGAGATTTGCAGAGCTTAGAGAATATTGCTGGATCAGCTTTTTTGCTCCTTTAACTCACATTCAACATATATAAGCTACAAAATTACATATTATGGCACAATGTCATTCATGAGTTCTGGGTATTCATGCACACCTGCCACTTTCTGGACATGTTACCTAAAATCTCTAAGATTGAGTTCCTTAAAGGTGTGGTGATAANACCCACTTCATGGGCTGGTTGGAAAGTTTTAAATTTTATTTAAGTAGCATAACTTGATGCCTAATTCCTAGTCAGTACTTAATATGCTAATGGTAATATTTGTTTTTATATATGTTATTGTTATGTATTATGAGTTACTTTTCTGTTGCTGTGATAAAATAGTCTGGAAAAAAAGGCAACTTAAAGGAAGGTTTTATTTCGGATTCTAGTTTCCAGCAGTCCATCATAGGCACAGCAGCAAGAGCGTGAGGCAGCGGGTCACACTGCATCCACACTGCATCCACACTGCATCTCCACTGCATTCACACTGCATCCACACTGCATCCACACTGCATCCACACTGCATCNAATCCACACTGCATCCACACTGCATCCACACTGCATCCACACTGCATCTAATCCACACTGCATCCACACTGCATCCACACTGCATCCACAGTCACAAAGCAGAGCAAAGAAAGCATTCAGCTTGATTCAGTCTGGCAGCTAGAACAAGCCTTCCCACCCGAATTAACCTAAGTGAGAAAACTCCCCACCAGGCATGCCCGGAAGCTCCACCCAACTGGTTCTACGTCTAGTCAAGTTGACAATCATCATAAGCCATCACACATTATTCTTCTGAAGGCTATATGAATGAAACCACAAACCAGGAAGTGGTGAGGTGTAACTCCAGATGATGTGGGTGAGGAATGGCGTGAGAAGCCACAAGATCTCAAAAGTCCTCACAAGCCAGGTCACCTGTGAGGTCCAAGGTACAGAAACTGGTAGGTAAGAAGCTGGACAGAGAGGGACCAGGAGCCAAAGTAATAGTGTGAATTTTCACATTGACTATGAAAGCTGACACCTCAAAACCTCACCAGCAGAGCAACACAACACTGATAATTCCTACTAGAGACGCAAGACCTTTTACATCCTTCTTGCTGGGTGGTACCCACCATGGGACATATCCAGCCCAGCATTGGGAATGGAGAAACATAATCCATTTTATTAACAGAAAACAATGGATAACTTGGTGAAAAGACTAGAGGAGAACAGCAGTCGGTGGCGAGGGCCTAGCTTGACAAAGGCAAAACTGCTTAAAAATTGGACTACTTTGGGGTGTTGGGGAGATGGCACACTGGGTAAATGCTTGCTGTGCAAGCATGAGGACCTGAGCTCGGATCCCCAGCAGCTATGTCAAAAGCTGGCACAGTGGCATATGCTTATTATCCCAGCACTGGGAGGCAGAGATGGGAGGGCACCAGACTTACCAGGCAGCCACGCCAGCCAGTAAGTGAGATCCAAGTTCAGTGAAGAGACTCTCCAAATATAAGGTGGACAGTGATAGAGAAAGGCATTTGACATCCGCCTCCAGCAAGCACATGTAAGCACACAAACATATACACATGCATACAAATGGGACAGTTGCCTCAGGATCAAACTATAGAACATTGGTTAATCTTATTACAATAGTTTTGCTTTATACAATATTTGGAGTTTTTATTGCTTAATTTGGTTCTTTCAAATATGAAGACTTTGTCTAACAAACTGAATTGTAGATACTTCTAGGACAAGATTTTCTGTTCTTCATGACATTGTGTCCAAAAAAAAAAAAAGCTCTGCAGAATCTGGACTTTCATAAAATATTTATTGAGTTTAAAAATGAATGTGAATTTACTCCCTTAGTAGATGGTATCTGGTGCCATGAATACTATTAACATAAAATGGGTAATTCTTGAGTCTTTCTTATATTATGGCTAATATTATCAATGAAGTATATTAGTTCTACCATCAGAATATATCTAGACCAAACATTTCTCATCACTCATATTGCATCTCTCCTAGCCCAATCCACCTCCCTGTGAGGTACTTGGCTTTAGCTGCTGGGTTATGATTTACTGCGTATTACAGAAGACACCATTCACAGGCATTGCAAGTGAGTGTTGCTTCCTGGAACTATGCAGCACAATAATCCTACTTGCCCAGATCATTTCAAAAAAAACCTCCTGGCCCATCTCCCTGCTCTTGCCTTTCTCCTTTACCAGTCTACTCCCCCCAAACACTCAGCTTGATCCTACTAAAACTTAAGCTAAATCATTCATTTCTCCACTTAAAATACTCCAGGGGGCTTCCATGTCATTCAGAGTAAAAAAATAAAAATGAAGTCATTACAAGGCTCTAGATTACATTGTCCACTCTCACTTTCCTCACTTTGTTCGCTCCTGTACCCCATTCCAGTCACATGGGGATCCTCGCTCTTCCCAGGGCATGCCTGGCATACTCCTGCCTCAGAGCACTTGGATGTTCTTCCCTTTGACTGGAATCCCCTCAGATATCCACATGGCCAGTCCTTCAAGTCTTTATTCAAAGCTCATCTTCTCAGTGGGAACTCCAAATACTGTATACAGCAATGGGGGATTCCTGACCCCCATCTCTCACTGAAACACTGCACACTACATGCGTTTTCCTTTATCTTTCCTCTTTTATTGCTAGCTAACTCATCTATCTGTTCCCACGTGAATGTCTGTTCTGTGAGGACAAGGAGTTCTGTTTGTCCTGTTCATAACTTCACCCTCCAACACCTGGAACAATGTACAGTAAGAGTTCAACAAACAATAATGTAACTCTACAAAGACCTGTCTCTTATACACATCTAGATGTGTATAAGAGACAGACACCACACTGAGGGAGAATTGTATCAACAAATTACTTAATAGGTAAACAATGTATTTCATGATATTACCTTTTTTACAATGTACAGTAAGAGTTCAACAAACAATAATGTAACTCTACAAAGACAGAATACCAACACCACACTGAGGGAGAATTGCATCAACAAATTACTTAATAGGTAAACAATGTATTTCATGATATTACCTTTTATTAGAAACTTAAATGATCAGTTTCATTCTCTAATTCCCAAAGAAAAGTTAGGGTTTTCATTAAAATACAAAATAGTTTTTCTTTTCCTTTCTTTTAAGAGCAGTTGAACCTTTATCTCCACGTTTCCGGAACAAAGCTGGCTTAATTGGCTGCTTTGAGGGGATCGATTGAAGAAATCCAATCCATATCTTCTTCCTACCCGTCTGACTCTGCCTCGGCTTCAACACTGACTGGGGTAGGGTAAGGCTGCAGCAGTGGAGGCAGTGACCTGGGAACAGAGAGAGCAGCCAAAACCTTGATCTTTTCAGCAAGTGGGAAGGTGGCCTCAGTCTCCATGAGTCAGGAGCTCTCGTGCCTACCAGTACTGCACTAAGATGATGGCTGGTAAACGGGCAGATATGGCATTGGAGATAGCCTCCAGAAAGTGAGAGGGTAGTCGCCCCAGGATGTCAAGCACTTGTGGGTTGTAGAATCTACCGCCCTCTAAGCCCTGCTAGACGGTCCGCCTGAAGGAAAAGCAGGGTGGCTCTTCAGCATATTCAGCAGTGTGGCTTTGCTGGCTCCCACTTTGTCGCTGACCTTTATCAGCTGCACATGGCTCAGAATTTCAGTAGGACCCTGGAGAGTTTAGTGGGGAAGCCTAGAGCCTAGAAGGTCTTCTGGTGCCCCAGACCAGTGTTCCGGGCTGGCACTGCAACCTCACATGGGGCAACAGAAACAGCATGGCACCATACTGGCCAGCAGCATGTCCTTGATCAGTGAGGTCCTCCTTGAAGAATACAAAGCCCTCATGCACCTGGATATGAGACAACAGTTTCTCCAGGGGTAAGTTGTTTTCCACATACCCTGATGGCCTTGTGCGTCATGGTGTTCTTGCCCATGTACTACAGCCTCCCTTCAGAGGAATATGTAGATCATTTGGCGCCTATGTAGACTGTCCCAAAAAGAAGCATTTTGGATAACCATCCAAAAGTTGGATGGGATTAGGGAAGTAGTTGAACTTTCAGGTCAACTCTGTCTTCTGTAGGCATCAGCAGTGTGTCAGAGATTGCCACAAGATTTAGACATGATGTCACTCTAACAAGGATGTCTGGCAAGAGCTAAAATGTTTTCTTTTCATAAGAAAAACAACCTCGTTGGGAAGGTTGTTTTTTTTTATTGCAACTATTTAATAACTTAGGAAATAATGGATAAAATAGAAACTAATTCATTATTTAAAGTCCTCCTCACCAATTCCCAAGTCCAAATAATATTCCTATACTTGGTTGCTAGAACCCAGCTTTTAGAAAATGCATAGTTTATTTTTGTATATCTCTCCTTCATAAATATGCAAAAGCCTGTTTCTATGTTTATTCCAACTTTTCAGACCAGTATGCATAGCTAAAGACATAGTAAAATTAACATAAAGGACAATTTTATAAAACATAATTATTTCTGCATCTTTCTGTGTCTGTTGCCAAATGAAAATTGGTTTCTGAGGGTCCTCCCGCCCCACATATCCTTACAGAAATTATAGATCAAATTAGTGAGCAAACAAAAAGCTTGCTTAGGTGGCTCTGTCTTTGTGATTAAACTGGCTCACTGACATATGCTGGTCAGTGTCACTTTGATTCCAGTGTGTCTCTATAGCCCACAGCATCAGAGGGGGGGAATTGGTCCCATCTCTAGCTAGCTGATTTCTGCCTTCCTGAAATATCTATATTTTCCTTCGGTATATTAATGGCCGTCTCAGTTGCTTATAACTTTTCCCAGAATGTTACTTTTCCTCAGACTTGTGATTTCTCTTAATGACCAAAGCAATATCCTGATTCTGACATTAAATCCCATATCATAGTAGAGAGGCAGGAAAAATGTCCCTATATTGGTATTTCCTAACTCTCTGGCACAAATTCATAGTCTCAAATAGACATTCAGATATCTGATAAATGTTTATTAAAGACTTCCTGGGTCCTATGTGTTTGCTATAAGTAAGATTTAGTTAGTATTTTAACCTTCAAATTTGGAGTTAGAAAAGGAAATCAATAATCATATGACAGCAGTTGAGATATGTGTCATGGAAAGATAGAACTGATGGATGCGGGTAAAGAGTTTAATTTTGTGGAGGTGAATTAAGAATCCTTACCCAAGGAAGTTGTATAATTTAAAAGAAAGAATTGTTGGTCAAAGAAGGAGAAAAGTAGTTGTCACAGCAGAGGATAATGTCCCCAGAAAGAGATTGTGTGGCATGAAAGAGCTAGCTGAGTGGAGAGAAGATTCAAAGGGCTGGTGCGGCTCTGAGCTGATGAAAGAGGCCACAGGGCTTATGTCACAGTGGAGTTTGAACTTTATTGTAAGCTATAATGAGGCTTTGGGCAAGATGATGAAGCATGTCTTTAAAAGATTCATTTGACTTCTCTTTAGTGAAGTGATAAAGAGAAGTATAGCACTAATGGGTAGAAGGTACACAAGTGGTCCATGAGTCCAGCAAGAGGGTGTGCTAACTGTAAGACTAGGCAGATGTGTTAGTCAGCTTGAGCTGTCATAGTGAAATACCATAGGCCTGATGACCTAAGCATTAGTAATGTGTTTCTGACAGTTCTGAAGGCTGAGTCTAAGGCTGTTGTACTAACATGGCCAAGTTCTAAAGGGGGCTCTCTTCCTATTGATGACCACTTTCTCCCTGTGTCCTTACATGGTAGAGAGAGAACAGACTCTGGTCTTTTATCTAAGGACACTAATTCCTCCATGTAGCCTTACAGTTAGGAACTCATCTGAACCTCCCAGAGCCCCAAATCCAAGCANTGAGAGTTAGGGCTTCAGCGTGTGGACACAGGGAACAAATACCTAATGCANAACAGCAGCTTTAAGAGGTATTTGAAGACAAAAATACACAGTATTTGGCAATTGGTTGAGGGGGCTAAAACCAGGCAGGTTTCAAAGACGACCCTAAATTCCTAACACAAACAACCGGGAGAATNATACAGCCATCTCTCTGGGAAATGTCGGAAGAGGAAGAGATTTGAGACCGCTTATTTAGTAGTTGACATGCCCAATTTTGGTATATCTCAGTATAAGCTAGATGGAAATGTAAGGAGGCAGTTAGATACATGAATCTCAAGCTCAGAATAGAGGCCTGAATAAATATATAAATTCAAAAAAAGTCAACTTGTAGTTAATAACTCAAAAGATGGATGCACACAAGATTCCTAAAGGAGTGAGCACAAGAACAGAAGGGACGAGAGCATGAGACTGGCCACAGATCCATACAAGCATACATCAAATCAATGAGCAAACACGTTTGCAGAAATGGCTTGTCTTTATGCCTGCCTTTATGATTATATCATAGTGCTGCTTTGNTTCCAAATGGTTATCATAACCCTCCGGTAATAAACTAGATCCTGAGAGGAGGAATGCCAACAAGAAGAAGCTAAAAAGATGAACCAGAGAAATGAGAGGAAAGAGTAATAAGAATATTGTCACAGAAGAAGAAAGTAAAGATTTTTGAGGAAGCTGTGAGCTGTCTACTACGGCAAAGATGTGTGCTGTTGGTTAGATTAGCAGCATGAGCCACTTTTGATCCAAGCCAGACAAGTTCACTGGGGAGTCATGGGACTGGAGGCAAATTATAATGAGTTAGGGATGCTATTTGGAGAAGTACAAAGCATGAGCAAACTGCCTCATGATCGCACTGTGAAACTTTGAGACTGTGTTAATAAAATTAACCTTGGATCAGGGGAGCCAGAGACTAGTTGACAGGAATTAGCCATAGAGAGGATGGAGGAGCCAGTGAGATGGATAGAGAGACGCACAGGAAGGAGTGGGGAGGGACTTAGAGATTCCTGGTCTTTTTTGGTTTGGGACCAGTGGAGGATGCTTCTCTTGCTTGGTCTCCAGACAAAAAGGAAGGAAGGACAGCTGGTTGCTTCTCAGCTTCTCTGATCTAGCAGGTTTTCACCCCCAACATCTGACTCCTGAGTTTTTATTGGTAAATAGAATGACAGAAACTTAGTTAAAACTTACATTTGGTGGCCAGGGCAGAGCTGGTGTGAGTAGGACTGGAAATCCCACCAGGCTGGGCTCTGAGCAGCTGTGTGCTGACGGCAGGGCTGCAGGGAACAGACAGCAGTTAAAATATCAGTAGGTTCAGGTATGGCTGCTAAGCGACAGAAAAACAACAGTTGTTTTGTTTTGAAAAAAAGAGAGAGGGAGAGGAAGAGGGCAGAAAGGAAGGAAAGAAGAGAGAAGAAAAGAAATGAAAGCAAAAAAAACCAATTAAAATAAAAAACAAAAAAAAAAAAAATGAAAGCAAAAGAATAGATAAGCTGTCACTGTAGAAGGGCAGAGCTGAGCTAATGTGGCATCCAAAGTACAGAGCTGTGGAGTCATCTCAAAAGCCAGATTGATCTCTGCTGCTATTTCTGTATTAGAAACTACATTTCCATATTGCCTTTCTAAAGGGATTTCTTTGTAGGATGAGTCACCTAGGAATTCTATCTTTTGGAAATGGTGGATTGTTCCTTGATAGCGCCTCATCCCTGCAGACCTTTGCTCCAGTATGTGCAGGACATGGGCCAAGCAGACATGTGGCTCCCCCTTGCACAGGGGACAGTGACTCATTCTCACAGAGTGGACCCCCTTTTTAGAAGGGCTTCCACTTGCCTTCGAGTAGCTAACACTGAGACACACAGAAGTGCCAGACAATTGCTGGGCATGTGAGGAAGGAAGCTGTTTAAAACTGTGTGAGCAGTGGGAGAATTTTTAAGAGAAAAACAAAACCACCTCCAAACAGAAGTTCCCTGAGTGGTTCTCCCGGAGAGGCAGGGCCTGGAGCTGCAGGACAATGGTGAAGTTAGACAGTGCCCTTGCTGCCACGGTTAGAGTTCAACTCTAGTCATTTTCATCTTAAGTATTCAGAATTTTCCAGGAAATTNCCATACTTGGTACTAAGAAATATTAGCTGTGACTATATATGTTTTATTATACCATTGGCCCACAGTTTTTCTTTCCTGTCTTCTCTGTCTTTCTCAGAACATGTGNTCAACATGTTCTGTAACAGCATCAACCCCACTTTTTGGTTCCAGTTTCTTACTGCTGTGATAAAATGCTCGAAGGAGGCAACTTAAGAGAGCAAAGATTTGTTTTGCTTTGTTCTGTTCTATTGTTTTTTCTCACATGGAAGGTGCAGTAGCAGGAGCTTGTAACACGGCTTCCTACATGGGGCCAAACCACAAAGCAGAGCTGGAAAACTCGTGATGTGGGGGATATTTGAACATGGTTGGAAAAGATCAAAAATGTTCTTTAAAGGATGTACAACTTCACTGAGCATAATATTCACCAACGTTATTCTGTGGTCACAAGATCCCATGCCATTTAAAACTTTTGATTAAACTTGACCTCACCCCCACTCCCCAAATCTGGCTTAAGCAAAGACCAGGAGGAGGAAGAGAAAGAGGAAGAGGAACAGGGAAGAGGAAACAATGTATTGCTTCATGTTAACCCGAAGAGGCCCGGCACTGGGCACCACAGCACAGCGGAGGCTTCAGAAGCACAAACGATTAAGCAAGAGCTTAATCTCCTGTGAGGATCCCTGTTCTCGTTGATGTTGCTGGCTTCAGTCTCGGGTGTCATGTGGCTTCATATGATGGAAAGATGGCTGGTAGCAACTTCTCGCAAGCTTGTTTTGCAGGCTCAGTGGCACTCACTGATTTTGATTGGCTCATGCATCCATCTCTGCCGGGTAACCAGGGCCCATGGGAGGTTCTAATTGGTTGAGCCTGAATTCTATCCAACTCCTGTAGTCAAACTGAATGGGCCAACTTCACTAGAACATGGAACGGCATGGACAAAGATGTGGTCCTCCTGAGACAACACAAAAAGGCTCCCTTTCAGGAGAGGAGATAAATGCAGTCTTGACAGCCAGCAAATGTCTGTGACAGCTCTGGAGTAAGCCAAGACCCAGATTTCCTTTTAATCTCTTTCAGTGTAACACATCACATCTCAGGGANTTAGCCAGCTTCCCCCTTCTACTGCTATTGTGGTTGCAAATTGACTCTCTTTTTTTCCTTGGTCAGCTGAGAAGTAGCACTGCCCCCTATCCCATCTCCACTTTTCTGAGTTTGAAATAAACCAACAAAATCAATCCACTATATAATCCACAATGCAACTTAACACTAACAAAAACCATTTAGGGTTTCAAAGATTTGTTTCTGCTAATAATGAGACCACGGGAAATAAGTTCTACATCTAACTAACTATTAACGGCACCTTCCTGGTGTTTCAGTGGCCATAACCTCTGGGGTAATCTTTCTTTATCACCCTCTTCCTGGACATGAGTTGTTGAATGCCTCTGACTCTGAGCTCACGTACACTGGGTTGACTTTTTGTTTACTTACCTATGTAAATCACTAGTCCTTGGTGTGTGGATTACTTGAAGGCAGAACACCAACCTTTATCTTCCAGCACCAGCACAAAGTTCATTGTCAGGGACTTACACGGTGGAGATATAAATGCTTTCTAAATGAGCGAGTGTCTCATAACCCAATCTCATTTAACTTTGATAACAGACCTATGAAAAAGAGATAATCAATCAGAGACTTGGAGAGTTAAGGTGAAAAAGTAAATGGCTAGTCAAGATCATGTACAGCAGGACTAGAGCCCAAGTCTATCTTATACAAAGAGATCACTGTCATGGTCAAAAACACTTATTTGGAATAAGGTTCAAATTCTGGCGTGTATCTCCTAACTGGTGTCTTACTCACCTTTCTGCCATTTTTTCCCCTTTATGTGTCTTTCCCCACAGCTCTTGAGCACACTTGTGCTTTCTTGCCGCTTTACTTTTGGTGGATGCTGCCAACTCTGTTCACTACAATTTTGTCCTTTTTCAAGCTCAAATGTCACCTCTTTCATAAATCACTCTTATCATGTAGCCCAAAGTTACATTATTCTTTTCCAAGTTGTCATGGCTGTGTTTGCTGAGCCATAGATGTAGTGTAACAGCCTTGGCTGTCCTGGAACTCACTCGGTAGCCCAGGCTGGCCTTGAACTCACAGAGATCCACCTGCCTCTACCTCCCGAGTGCTGGGATTAAAGGTGTGAGCCACCACCGCCCGGCCTATCTCATGTATTTTTTAAACTTTATTTAAATTTTAAGATTTGCTTAATTTTTAAAACCTTTTGAGGAATATTACTTAGAGAGCCACAGGATTGTATATACAGCTATCATAAAAACATCAAAATGAGACTTTGTAGGGTTTTTTGGTTTGGTTTTTCAAGACAGGGTTTCTCTGTGTAGCCCTGGCTGTTCTGGAACTCACCCTGTAGACCAGGCTGGCCTTGAACTCAGAGATCCTCCGCCCTCTGCCTCCTGGGTGCTGGGGTTAAAGGCTGCACCACCATGTTCAGCTGGAGACTCTTTTGAGGGAGTCCTTATTTGCTCCCATGGTGGACTGCCAGCTGCAGAGTGGCTGTACTGTTGTGTATCCTCNTCAGTGACATGTGAGAATTGCTTTGCAGCTTAACAGCGCCTGGTAGAGTAAGTGCTGTTGGTAAAAGGCATTCCTATGGGTGTATGGCAATACCTCATTAGTGATGCAGCTTGTGTTTTTCTAACAACTAAAGATGTTGCATGTCTTTTAATATCCTTGTGGATGATCTATATATCTCTATTGGTGAGTTAGGTGTTGAAATTGTCTATTTAAAAAATCAGATTTGTGTTTTTCTAGGGTTATTTTTTATTTAGATGTTCTTAAATCACATATTAATTGTATGTGATATTAAAAAGTAAAGATTTTTTTTAAGGAGAGAATTAAGATTACATCTGAGAATGCATCTGGGAAAGAACTATTTTGACATTTTGGCATACATATTTTCTGATTATTTTTTAATATGAATGTACATGTTACAAACATGTAACCTGAATTTCCTTAGTACAAATAGGGTCAACAANCAGGAATAATTCACATGTCATTACTATCNCAAATCACAAAGGCAGCTTAAGACAGGAGGACAGAGCCAAGTGTGGAGGTGTTAGCCTGTACCCCCAGCGTGTGGGAGAGCAAGATGGAACCAGCGTCAACTCCACAGCAAGATCATGTCTCCGAAGACAACAACAAAGCAAACTAGAGACTTACCAGGCAGCTGATGCAGCTGAGGTATCAGAGATGATGNAGGCGCAGAGGGAAGCGCTTCTAAAAAGGCTTTTGGAATTTTAAAAAGACTCCCTCCCCCCAGGACCCAGGAGAACACTGATGATACTTTCTAGAAAGTTATGCAAGATAAAGAAGAAGTTTTTNAAATATTGGGGGAAAGACAAAGGTTTTTTAATCAACCAGAAATTCTNTTGTCCAGTTATGAAGAATTGTGTAGAATACAGAACAAAACCAGAGAGAGANCATTTTAGATGANATGCAACAAAATTCACCCAAACTGAAGAGCACATATCTTCAAGTTGGAACATCCAGCCCATTGAATGAAAACAGATCTGTATCAAGAAGACGATCAAAGGCATACAAGATGGTTCAGTGGGTAAAGGTGCTTGCCTCTAAGCCTGAGGTCCTGAGTTCA
>LZPO01097402.1:6362-24397 GCA_001675575.1 Neotoma lepida | reverse complement strand
TGAGGGTGACCTGGGTATGAGGGTGACCTGGGTATGAGGGTGACCTGGCTGTGACTTCTGCTGTCCTTGATCACTAGGGTTGATTCATCTGATCTGGGTGACTGGGCCGTGTCCCCTTTCTTGTCACCTCTCCATTTGCATCCGTCTGAGAGCTGCACACTGGATTAGAAAACCTTCCCCAGTAGAGGAAGAGGAAGAGGGGTCATCTGTCAAGGCCATGTGACATCTGTGCTCCCCCGCTAGAACCTCCACACGCGCTCTCAAGACGGGGTTTCTCTGTGTAGTCCTGGCTGTCCTAGAAGTCACTTTATACACCAGGCTGGGCTTGAACTCACAGAGATCTGCCTGCTTCTGCTTCCCAAGTGCTGGGATTAAAGGTGTGCACCACCACTGCCTGGCTACTGTTAATGTTTATCGGTCTAGCAGGTGAGAGACGGGTGGCACTTCATTGTTTCCCTTCCTAGCTTGNTTTTTTTAGGCCAAGCTGGAACTAATTGAATAGAGCTCTGGACTGGCCACCTGCCTTAGCCTTCTGAGGGGGCCACTATGTCCAGGTAGCTGTATTTTGATTTATATTGCTTATGTATGTAGGCAGAGTTACGTTTCTCAGTGTTTCTCACTGGTCCAGGTAAATGAAAGTACTTTGAGAAGGAGACGGAAGCGAGGCACCAGCAGGCTTTTCAACCACTTTCTGGTGACCACGTTGTTCATTAGTCAGTGCTACTTCTGTGGGTGGGTCCAGCAATGTCAGCTGTTCACTTCCTAGAAGGCAGGGAGAAGGTGGTTAATGTGGTTTCGCTTGTGACTTTGGAGTATTTGTGTCCTCCACCCTAACTCAAAGTTTACCTGAAGTTTTAAAACTTTTTATTATAAAATGACTGAAATGTCAAATAGTAAACTGCCATGCATGTATCCCAGAAGCTTCAAAATGATTGTCTGCATTCTTTTTCATCTCCTCCATCCCCAGCTGTTTTCTTCAAGCTTTCAGAGGAAATCTCAGGTGTCATGTCACTTTGCTTATTAATATTTCAGTATGTTTTTCTAACTGATAAGAAAGACTCATTATTGAGAAATACATTAAAATTTTTGAGTCCTTAAGAACTCAAAAAATTGAATGTAAGAAAACCATCTGACCAATAAATAGGCAAATGAATTGAACAGATAATTCTCAAAAAGTTTTTTTGAACAAATAGTACCTCAAAAGAAATACAAATAACCAATAAATTTTTGGAAAATGTTCAATATCCTTAGGGAAATGTAAATTAAAACAACATTGAGAAGACATCTCACCCCGTCAGAATGGCTATCATTAAGAAAACATGTCATTAAGAAACATTAAAAAGCTAGGCACGGTGGCGCACGCCTTTGATCACAGCACTTGGGAGGCTGAGGCAAATGGATCTCTGTGAGTTCAAGGGCAGCCTGGTCTACCTATATAGCAAGTTCTAGCCAGCCGAGGTTACATAGTGAGACCCTGTCTTAAAAGAAAAGAAAAGAAAACAAGCAAAAGAAGGTGCTGAGATAGCTCAGTGGGTAAAAGCTCTTGCTATGCCACAAGGTAATCCCTTCAACCTGAGTGCAATCCCTGCAACCTAGTAAAGGTATAAGGGGAGAACAGACTCTACAAGTTGTCCTCTGACCTCAGCACATACTGTAGCAGTGTGCCTACACACACACCAATAATAATGATAATAATAATATATTAATAAAGAATATTTTAAAAATACAAATGAGGGGTTGGGGAGTTGGCTCAGTGGATAAAATACTTGCTGTGCAACTATAAGGACTGGAGTTTGGGTCCCTGGAGCCCACATAAAGTTCAATGGGCTTGGTGGGCCTCCTGTAATTCCAGAGCTCAGACAGCAGAGATGGGATCCCCAGAGCAAGCTGACTAGCTAGACCAGTCATGGGCAAGCTCTGGGCTCAATGGAGAGAGCCTGCCTCAAAGAGTGATTGAGGCAGACTCTTGGTGTCAACCTGAGGCCTTTGCAAACACACAGGTGTGCATTTGAACACACACAGGCATAGCACACACGGATACATCCAGAGGAAAAAAAACAAATGTTGGTGAGGATATGGAGATAAGGGAATCCCTTTCTACTCCTGGTGAGAATGTAAAGTAATGCAGTCACTATGGAAATCAATTTGGAGCTTCCTTAAAAAATCTAAAAATAGAATTACCATATAGTCTAGTTTTACTATTCCTGGGTATTTACCTGACAGAATCTAAGTCACCATATTACAGATATCTACATATTCATGTCTTCTGCTGCCCTGTTCAAATAGCTGTCATACAGACCACCCCCCAAGAAATGTTTGTCAACAGATGAATAGATAAAGAAATGTAGTATATACACAATGGAGTTCTGTTCACACAAAGATTACATTATGTCATTTTCAGGAAAATAGTAACCCAAATAGGCTAGACTCAGACAAATATTACAAATATTACACTTTCTTTTATATATGGAATTTAGACTTTATATATGTGTATATATGTTATATTATTATAGCATGAATTCTAATTGGTCTTATTAATAAAAACCCAGAGCCAGATATCAGGGTGAAAGCTGAAAGATCAGAGAAGCAGAGCAGCAGCCACTAGTTCTTACCTCTACGAAATCCTCAGCTGAAAGGAGTGAGCTCCTGTCTCCTCCCNCCTTATAGTCCTCTCTGTGCCCAGCCACATCACTTCCTGTCTCCACCTCCCAAGTGCTGGGATCAAAGGTGTGTGCCACCACAGCCTGGCCTCTATGGTTAACTAGTGGCTAGCTCCGCCCTCTGATCCTCAGGCAAGCTTTATTTGTTAGATCACAAACAAAATATCACCACATATTATATATAGTTATATATAATATTATATATGTGATGTGAAAATAGGAAAGGATCTAAGAGGGGGAGGAAGGGTAATTGGAGGGGGAAAGATAAATATTGCATGTTCTTTATTATATGTGGAACTGATATTTAATGTGGTGTGTGTGTGTGAGAGAGAGAGAGAGACAGAGACAGAGACAGAGACAGAGAGAGAGAGACAGAGAGAGAGAGACAGAGATTCATCAGTACTTCATGTGCAGCAGTAGTTTAGTCATACAGACTATTGGGTGTTCTTGTGCTCCAGTGTATGGAATATTTACACACTGTGATGTGTGTGTACTTGGAACATGAAAGCAGAAGAACAATTATGTGGAAGGAGAGGACCANCAGAGGGGGCAGGAAAGGTTAATAGGAATGAATACATGCATGGCACAGTGACAGACATAAATGGAAATGCCAAAAACCTATTGTGTATGTTTGCTAAAACTTCATTTTAAAATGGCTCAACTTTCACAAAATGAAAATGCTAAGGTAGCCACAACATATCAAAATTCACTCTGAGCCTGGCAATGGTGGCACACAACTTTAATCCCAACACTCAGGGGGCAGAGGCAGGTGGATCTCAGAGGCCAGCCTGGTCTACAAAGTGAGTTCCAAGGATACACAGAGAAACCCTGTCTCAAAAAAAAAAAAGCAAACCACTTTGGGTTGATGATGTGACCAGTGACAAAGTGCTTGCCTGGCATGCACTACTCCCTGGGTTCAATCCCTTCAACCGCCAAAACAGTGTCTAAACAGTGGTTCTGGACCTTCCTAATGCTGTGACCCTTTAATACAGTTCCTCGTGTTGTGGTGACCACCAGCCATAACATTATTTCATTGCTACTTCATAACTGTTATGAATCGTAATGTAAACATCTGATATGTGACCCCTATAAAAGGATCATTCAACCCCAAGGNGTCGTGACCTACAGGTCGAGAACTGCTATTCTAAGGTAACTACTGTCCTAACTTATACCAGCTCCAATCAGCTTTGCTGAATTTTGAACTTTATATACATAAAGTTAGTTTACAAAAATTAAATATATAAGCCATATTGTTGGGATTCTGGTTCATTTTACTCAATATTGTGCCTTTAAAGAATTATCCATGGGGCCAGAGAGATGGCTTAGAGATTAAGAGTGCTTTTCCAGAGGCCTTAGTTCAGTTCCCAGCACCCATACGGTGGCTCACACCGCTCTGTAACTCTGGTTCCAGGAGAGAAAATGCCTTCTTCTGGTTTCCTCAGGGAGCCAGGCATGCATGTGGTGTACAAACATACATTCAGGCAAGACACCCAGCTACATAAAGTAATTTTTAAAAATTATTCAGGGCCAGGAATATAGTTCAGTGGTTACACACTTGCCTCTGTATTCAATTTCCAGCACTGAAAAGGAGAGAGTTCACCTGTACCTTCNTGTGCAGCAGTAGCTATTCTTACAGANCATTGGCTGTTTATGGCATATTTACGTGTGGTCTACAGGGTATGTATCATTAGAAGAATACAGTTCACAGGTTTTAACTATATTATTGATGGATAGGTGGGTTCTGCCATGACCATTCTTTTACGAATCTTTCATGTCATTTCTATGGTGTACATACCTAGGAATTATGTAAGTGGCTCATAGGGTTTTACTGGACTCCTTCAGTTTTCTAAAATAGCTCCATAAGCAGTGCCTGAGAGTTACAGCTGCACGTACCATCTCCTTCAGTATTGTCAACAATGCATGCTGGGTTCCCTGGTGAGGAGACTCTGGGAAAATTTATTAGGAGGACCCGTGGAAGAGAAGGGTGGAGGCAAAACTCCACAGGTATAAATTGGGCTGTGGTGCCTGTTCAGCTGAGAAAATGGAAAAGTCATTCATTTGGAATCTTGCCCAGCCTGTGTCCTGCCACCCTAGCACGCTGTTTGTGTCTATTAACCCAGGAAGCAGACGAAGGAGACGAGCTGAGGTCAACCAGTCAAGACATTTGCCATTATGTTGTCTGGTGCCGTGTGATACATGATTTCTGATGGTGACAAACAATTTTTATAGCCACTTTGTTCTCACTCTAGCACGACCACTTTGATGGTTAATCATGTCTGTGCTTAGATTTGCCTAGGAGATACACCTCTAGGCATGACTGTTGAAAGTGTTTTACGAAATTTCAGCTGAGGAGGGAAATACCACCCTCCACCCCCCACCCTGCCCCCTCTCCCCACCCCCACACTGGATGTGAGTAGTACGGTCCCACAGGCTGGAATCCCAGAGGAATAAAGGAGGAAAGAGGAAGGCAGCTGAGCACCACCATTCATCTCTCTCTGCTTCCTGTGAAGACCGTGATCAGCCACCTCACTTTCTAATCGGCCTTCCATGCCGTGACGGATTGTAGCCTCACAAACTTTGAGACAAAGTAAACCCTTCCTTCTCTAATATGCTTTTGTGAGGCATTCTTTTTTCATAGCAATGAGAGAAATAACTAATATAGCCACCTTCCCTCAGAATTCCTTTTAATCTTTCTTCTTCCAGGTTCTGACCTGCTGACCTTCTGGCAATGCTTAGGACTGACTCTATATGCTAGTCTTTCTGCATGAAGTAGATGACAGGGACATGAGAAATGAGAGGATCAAAGCACCGACGAGTGGCTCTTCACTCCAGGCTGTATGCTCCAGCCCAAGTGAGTTAAAACTTGGAAACAGAGAAGCCAGGCAGCAGGGCTTTGTTTATAGTTTATGTTTTCCAGGTGATTAAGTTGATTGCCCAATACCACTGCCCAGACGTTTTGTTTTTTGCCAAAATTGAAATGACAATGGTTCTCAATGCTGTGAGGATATTAGAATCCTGCGTCGGGTTATCTTTAGTCCACCTCCAGAGATGCTGATTCAGAAGACCCAGGCAAGGTCCCATCCTTGCCTTTTTTAATAAGTTAGTTAAGTATACACATGATTCTGAATCAAGTAGGTCAAAGAGCATGATGAACTCTAAAATAAGTTCTTTGCTTTCAGGGAAATCCATTTCATAGAACAGGCTATTTCAGTTGGTGACAGGAAGAATTTTGATGGTGTTGAAAACCATTTCTTGAGATTTGATCAATTGGAACTTTGATTTGAAGGACAGAGTGTCTCCAGGCTGATCTCAAACCTGCTTTGTAGCTGAGGACACCCTTGAACTTCTGGTCCCCGGCCTCCATCTCCTAAGGGATATAGGTGGTGGTCACTATATCTGGTTTCATGCAGTGGGCATGAGCCCAGAAGCTTGTGTGTGCTAGGTAAGCATTCTATCAACTATTTCCCCAAGCTGCTGGGATGGTTTTAGTAAAATCTACTTGAAAACAGACATGGCTCTGAGTTGATATGACCACTTAGCTTATATCTAAAACATTTCATAATGCATTTGACTTTTTTGAAATTTAGGCTATATTATTGAGAATATTTTTAATAGAACCAGACAAATTCAAGTTTTGAAGGCTGCTTGCTATCTTTATATAATTTACTATTAGTAGTGGTATTGTTAGTGATTATTTGTGTGTGGATTATTATTAGTAGTATTGTTAATGATTATTTGTGTGTGGTACACGTGAAGAAGTCAGATGACAGTGTTTGGGGAGTTGGAGCTCTTTCTACTGTGCAACTTAGGACTGGAACTCAGGTCATCAGGTGTGTGTAGCAAGCACCTGTATCAATGAGCCATCTCTTATCTATCATCTTTATATTCATGTTTTAAAATTTTGCATTGGGCTTCATTCCTGGCAATAACAACTTCACTATCTACAGCATTGCTTTTCAGACTCAATGTGCCTAAAAACTACCTGGAGCTCTTGATAAGATGTAGATTTTGTTCCAGCAAATCTGGGATGAAGCCTGGGATTCTCATTTCTTGGGAACTCTCCGGAGAAGCTAGGACGCTGTCTGGGGACAGCTGAGGCACTACTTCCTGCGTTTACTCTTCAGCTCACCTTTTACCTCGTAAGGAATTATGTTCTACTTCCACATTTTAGCCAGAGTCAGAAAAGTCAAGACTTGACTGGCTAACTGATCTCCTTAACACACGCTGCCCTCAAGTTAGAACGAGGACTTAGAGAAATGAAAAATTAAACAGGAGTCAAGTGTAGATTTTGAATAAAACTAAAAACAGACTTTCCATGACCGTTCATTTCAACAACGTTGTCACATTTGAGCTCTTGTTACTTAACGAGATGTAAAAACATGTTATCTATCACTGGAAAAGATGTGTTATCTTCCGACATCACACATAAGTAAAACTCCCTTTGGAAGCTATTTAATAATCTGCATCAAGAGATATTTAGCTTGCTTATACCAGAATTGTTTTAATGTTTAACCCATATTGTCATTCTTGATAATTGATTAAAAATAATTTAATTGTTTGGTATAATATTTGTTGAAGGAAATCACTATAATGGATAGCAAATTACTGAAGGGAAAAGGTGCTTGCTACAAAGATGTCTATTAACTATTAACTAAAATGAACAGCTAAGAAATTAAATTTTTAGCAGCAGGGTAAGTTTTGACATAATAAAAACAATTCAAGGCATTAAAAATGCTGAGTGGATTATAACATTGTGTGTAAAACAAATACAGTGAAAAATCACAGAGATAGAAAATGAAATAGAAGGTGGAATTCTAAATATTCAAGGTTACTTCATAATACTTTGACCAATAAAATGTTGATGGATAGGCATGATGGTACATGTCAGCAATCCCAACATCTAGAGGACGGAAGGCAGAGGCAGGGGGATTCGGAGGTTGAGGTTAGCCTGAACTACAGGACCAGACTCTGTCTCAAAAACAAACAACTGAAAAACCACACACACACACACACACACACACACACACACACACACACACACACACACACACACACGAGGTGCTGTAGGACTATACCCTATGAGGGTTCACTTTGTTTCTTTGCTATAGATGCAACTTCCCAAAGCCTTTCTTAGCCCCAAGCCCTTCTTTTCCTCAGCTGCCTGTGTGACTTGCTTTTTACTTTCTGTTTCCGCACCTGCAAGTGGAGGATGATGGGCAGCAATCTAGAGCTGTTTTCAGAGATGAAACCAACAGTTTCCTCCAGAGGCTGCTAAATACCATTCAGAATAAAAGCATCAGCCGTGCGTTGCCCCAAACTCAGAAATTCCCCCCTTCCCATTCCTCCTCCGAACCCTCCCATGTACCCTCCCTGCTCTCTTTCAAATTCGTGACCTCTTTTCATTACTTGTTATTGAATGCATCTATATCTACATCTATCTGTGTGTGTGTGTGTGTGTGTGTGTGTGTGTGTGTATTACCTTTTTGTTGTTTTCATTTGTTTGGTTGGGTGATTGTTTTTTTGTTTTTGTTTTTATTTTTTATTTTTTTGAGACAGAGTCTCTCTCTATAATCCTGGCTATCCGAGAACTCACTCTGTAGCCCAGACTGGCCTTGAACTCACAGAGATCCACCTGCCTCTGCCTCCTAAGTGCTGGGATTAAAGGAGTGCACCACCACACCTGGCTACATATATATCCCTAAATGTAGCCTGCTCAATCTGTATTTTGTTACTTGTATGTATGTTTTCAGGACTGACTATTTGTTATTGGAAGACTGTTTCTCCCATTTTAAGGCTTTCTTTATAAAGCTATTTTTTGTTTTGAAGTTATTGGTATTCCTAATTTTATTGTAAAATTTTTGGAAGTTTGGTATTTCTTTGTAAACACCACTTCACTCTTATTTGAGTCTACTCAACACTGAAATCACTAAGTCGGTCCCCAGTTTGCCAAGTTCCTAGAACTGTTGCTAAGAGGGAAGGGGCTGGAGTGGGAAATGACCTGGATGAGATATTGGTGAGACACACCTGTTCTTTATATTTGTTGTGTGGTAGGAGGCCACGGCACTGGTGGATGATGTACTGACCCAGGATGGAGGTACAGAGTGAAGAGGGGAAGGGATTCTGGAGACTCTGATGATGNACACCAGTACCCCATTCTGACCTCCTGCCAAGCTTTTTTAAAAATGCCTTGCTGCCTGGTTTTAGTCTTTCTGAGTTTGGGGCAACAACATGGATGATCCTTTTATCAAATACCCACACAGTATCTGGCAGCCTCTGGAGGAAACTGTGTTAGTTTCTTCTCTGAAAACAGCTAGGTCTGTGTAGTAGACTGTAGTAGGCGGAGAACAGGAGAAAAGCCATTCAAGTGGACTACATGCATATCGCTGTCAGATCAAAAGAAAAACCAGTGGATGGCCAATGGAAGGACACAGAAGTTATAGTTCATCTTCATGTGGAAGAGAAGAGGAAGATGACAAGCTAGCAGAGCTTGAGTGATTTGGGGGAAAGATGAAGAGACCTTAGAGGAGCAGAGAAGGACAATGGCCTGTGACAACTTTGTGTAGGTGTGGTATACATGTCTTGTTTCCTTTAAGACAAGAATCAGCCTTCCCCAGTTGCTGAGGCACCCAGGGAGGGTTCCTTTTAGAAAACCTGTCTGTGGGAAGATAGGGAAGCTCAGAGGAAGCCTTTCCCTGCATTTGCTGATTTTCAGACGATTTCATCTTAAGATTATCAATACATCCAAGCAGCATATTTGGAGGTGGCATGTCCCCAACTCCTTCATTTTTGCTTTTCTCAACCATGCAAACTTTCTTCTTTTGGACTTATTGACCCTGCAAAGAATACTGCCTACAAAGTATTTATGTAACAAGATAGATACTAAGAGAGGTCCAGCCTCCAAGGGGCAGCCTGGTATTCCTGTATGAAGTCAGAATAAGGACTTAGAGATGCCCTTCCCCCCTAGTTATCAACCTTTATTCTCTTTTAGTTTTCTTACACATCAAAACCTTGCTGGGGCTGTGGAGAGTAAGAACACACAGAACTAGACAGGCTAAGGATGTAGAAAGCTGGTGAATATTTGCCTAAGATTACTATGCACTAATGTGAGCTACACTGTAAAGAAGGGATGCTCTTGATTCAGTGTTCTGGAGATGCCAATTTCTCGTGGGTACCATTTCCTATGGGAGACTTTCCTTTTAACTCTACTCAGTTCCTCCTAGTTTGCATTCCTGTTTCCACTTCTGGCCCAGGGAATGGAAGGCAGTGACGTGGTGCATACATTAATTTTGAATGGAGGAAGTGAATGTTCAGTGACCTTGTTGGAAAAACCCAATGCTAATGTGTTACAGCAGGTGGCAGCCTTTCCCTGAGAGAGGGGAAGAGCTAATGCAAAATTGGCTTCCATTTTAATAGTTTGGTTTTTTTTTTCCTAGTACAAGTATCAGGATTTGAATGGATGGATTTATTACAGAAGGAAGGGGAGCAGGAGTCTGGACCCTAGCATGGTGGGTGTGGGCATCTTTGGGTGATGGCCCCAGAGCTGCTGTCTCTAAGGAGTTGGTGGCTGCCCTAGGGAAGTCTGGTCAAGTTCAGACACTACCAAGTATGGTGGGCACAAGTGTCAGCGCAAGGTTCAGAATGGAGCTCTGAGCAGGAGTCCACAGGACAACACAGAACTGCCCCTACAGACACCACTAGAACATGTGTGCTGGCGAGGCATTGGATAAGCCGAAGTACTCCCTTCTCATTCCATATCTGCAAACACCCTTTTAAGCTAATCTGCCAAATTAGAAAATACATCAGATTATTAGGACACAAATTTGCAAAGTTCTTAGTGGGAAGTCAGACTTGGTGGAGAATCTTGACACCAGAAACCTGTCTGCTCTGTCTTCCCCCTGGCAGAATTGTACTTATGGTTTGTGATGGTTACTATTGTCAACGTGACAGGATCTAGAACCTCCTAGCAGAGAAACTTCTGGGCATGTCTGTGAGGGACTTTCTAGTTTAGTTTAACTTAAGTGGGAAGACTCTCCGACCCTTCACATGGCAGCACCATGCAGTGGGTTTGCCTCCGACACTGAATAAACAGGAGAGCAAGCTGATCACCAGTCAGTGTCTCTCCCTTACCAGCTCTGGCTACAATGTGACGTCTCTGCTATGATGGACTGTATCCTCACCTGAGAGCCCAAACAAATCCCCCCCCTTAAGTTGCTTGTATCATGAATTTTGTTGTAACAATAAGAAAAGTAATGAGTTTTTTATTTATTAAAAAAAAAAGCCACTACTCAGTGCACACCTTTAGTCCCAACACTCTGGAGGTAGAGGCATTGGATCTCTGTGAGTTTGAGGCCAGCCTGGTCTACAAAGCAAGTTCCAGGATAGCCAGGGCTACANAGAGAAACCCTGTCTTGAGAAACCAAAAACAAAACTAACTAAATAAATAAATAAAAATTTTAAAAAAAAGAAAGGAAGGAAGGAAGAAAATGCTATGGGGCTGGAGAGACGGCTCAGCAATTCAGAGTAAGTAAGAGTTTGGTCTCAGCACCCTGGTCAGTTGGCTCACAACTGCCTGTAACTCCAGGGTTCCTCTGCCCTCTTCTGGCTTCCTCAGCAAGTGCACTCATATGCACATGCCCCAGTGCAGACAGACACACATATACATAACTACAAGAAAAACTGCTATGTAGAAAAGGTTGCTATTTGAACACTGTGAATGAGGATATATATATATATGAATGTCCTATAGTCCCTATAGATGAATCCACTGCCCAAAGGAAATATGATTAGATTAGAGAAGGAACTGAGCGGGGAGCTGGTGCAGATTAGTGAAATTAGCATGAATTAAAGAAAACTAAAACTAAAATTTTGGTTCCTCAGTTACACCAGCCACATTTCAAAAGCTCAGTAGTCATGTGTATCTGTCACCCAGCATAGATGCCCAGGATAGGTGACCATTTCTGTCATCAAAGAAAGTTCTGAAAAGCAATGGCCTAGGACTGAAGACCAGGAAGTGTTGCTGAGTTAAAAGACAAAGTTGTTTAGAACAGCCCCTCCAGGCAGTACTGATTGTTGTAGGAAAAGTTCCTGAGCATGGCAGGAGATTGAAGTAAGGCCTCTCACCATCCTAACACCAGCCCACATCACAGTAACACTGCAGACACAGGGAAAGCCTTGTATCGCAGGCCAGGCACTCAGCTCTACTGCCACAGCTTACTGGTGTTTGCATGGAACCATCAAGAATGGTACTACTCTCTTCTCTCTGTCTAATAGGTGAAGAGATGGTGGCAGAGAAAGGCTTTGGTGATCCATCCATGGTTACTCGGCTAACAAGGAACAGCCGAAATACAAACCTACATTGTTCTGGGCTATCGTCGAGAGAAGGTCCAGCTTGCTGCGTGTCAGAGAAATTTGCCTTTCAGCGCCTTTCCCTAAGGCAGGGCCAACTCTAAGGTTTTCTGACATCCACCATGTCTCTGGCTAGAGGCTTCCTCCCAAGACTGTAGGGTAACGAAGATTTCCTCCTAGGCAGATTGTGAGCCACTTCCTGCCCCCAGAGCAGACTGCTGTCTTCACTGCTCAGGGGAAGTTGGTTTCTCAGAAGTTCACCTTTANAGAAACAAGTCTTTTGGGGTGAAAATTCCAAAGTAAAATATTCTTAGGAAGAAAACCAAGACAAGGTGTATGTGGAAAAATGCCTTTTCCCTAGGAAGTAAAATTATGAGAAACTATTTTCCTGTTAGTCTTTGTTTTGAAACTTTTATAAGAATATTAAAAAAAAAAACCCTCAAAGCCAGACACTGTATCATCATAAAAATTGTGAATTGTTATCACTGGACTTCCAACAATGCTCTAATACTAATCTCAAAAATTGCTTTAAATCGAGTACTAAATACTTCAGCCAATTGCAAGAAGCTACAGAATTTAATTGTAAGGTTTAAAAGGGACATTAATCAGGGCTGGGTAGATGGTGGCTAAAGTACTCACTGTATATGTGTGAGGACCCAAGTTCTGATGCCCAGCACCGCACAAGAAAAAACCTCGGAGTGGTGGTGCATACCTGTGGCTCTCTGACCAGTCAGTATAGACAAAACAATAATCTCCAGGTCCAATGAACACCCAGATCAAAAACGAAGGTAGAGAAGCAATTGAGGAAGACATCCTGACATCAATCTACACACACACACACACACACACACACACACACACACACACACACACATACGCCACACACACACGCCAGGGCACCGAGCAATGCCTAGGAACTCAAGATGTGAACTCTGCCATTTTGTGCCCGTGGCCCTGTGTTATGTCATATACTTCAAAGATAAAAGACGGAGAAAGTCTGTGAACCACACTATTATCATCAGTTAGCACGATGCAGTCTCTAAACACAAACCTGGCATGGAGATAGAGAGAGGGGCACCTTTGGAGCTGTGACACGCGTCTATTTGTTCAAGATAAGACGAATCCTTAGAAGCACTCACGGTTCCTGCGGCACTCGACAGCATGGAGAATGCTCAAGTCATTGCCTGGTCTTTTTCTCCTATGAAACCCAAAGATCAAAATTCTAAGATAACCAAAAACTGTGATAGTCTGTGTATCTTCATATGCTTTTAGGAAGATATGAATTTCAAAGTTTATATATTTTTATTTTATGTTTGAGACGAGTCTCACTATTTGGTTAGGCTGGGCTCCAACTCGCCATCCTCCGGCCTCAACCTCTAGAGTTCTGCGATTACAGGCATTCACTGCCACACCTGGCCTTTTTGAAGTTTATATACATTTAAAGTTAGTCCTACATAATTAAATTTGGTGAACTTTTTAAACATTTTCTTGATATTATTCTAGTTAAATCCTTACGTGAGTTCACTATAACCAAACACTTTCAAATATCTAAGTACCCGGAGTACCATTCATAGAACTATTCATTTTAATGTGCCAAGAAAGGGATTTTAAGTACAAAAAGCAGTTCAGAAGAAGCAGCAAAGACTATAGAAGTCCAAAGAACCAGGCTCCACCCCTCACTCCCAACCCCGCCTTAGACTTCCGTTTAAAACCACCGCTTCCTGTTTGGAGTCCTTGAGGTGAGGCTGCTGTAGTCATACGGCTGAGAAAAACAACAGACACATGACTTCCGGCAGCCAGGGGGTGAGGAAGAGCGAACTCAACAGGGCCCTGGCCGCGCACCACAGGCGGTGTGNGGAGTGGGTCAAACAGGCCTTCTGAGAAACAAGGCGGTCAGCTTTGCCCACACCCTCCTTGGCTGCAAGAGGATAGGCCTGGCAGCCTCAGAAAGGAAGCGTCATGGAATCAGACCCGACCCTTGTGCTTCTTGTTTGGCTGAGACCAACTTGAAACAAACAAATCCTAGATCAGTTCACTTAAAAAAGAAAAGAGAAGAAAGCAACCTTGAGGCCATATATACTTGTACCCACAGGCATTTTCTGTTGCCTGACAATACCAAATAACACACCTGTACCAACTAATGGTCTTTGCGGATGCCTTGGAGTTACCAACTTCTCTTCTGTATTCTTTTTTCCTCATAGTAAATGTTATTTTAAATAACTTGTCTTTTTGCTTGATGGAAATAACCAAGCTGGGTTTGCTGATTATAGGAAATTGCACAGCTCCCCCTCCCCCAACACACACCCTTTCAGGTCTCACTGCATTTCTAGTTTGATACACGCAGCTGCACATGAACTTTGGTTTATGAGAGCCTCCATTTGATCCTGTATTCCCACTCTCTGGCATCCTGCGAATGTGGGCTTTGCTCATGTGTCCCTGAAACTTAGAAGGACTAGCCTTGGTTCCCACTCTGACAACTAGTTACATAGATTGCCTGGAAAAGTAGCCACCACATCTCACCCATAGGATGTATAAACTTCAAAAGAGAGAGGTGGGGCTGGCTGCATCTCTGTCCCTCCACCTCTTTTGGACTCTGAGTGCAAAGGAGACTTCATTCCCCTCTGGGGATCCCAGCATGTGACGGCCCCTGCCTGGGCCTCTTCCTGTCTTATTTTACTTTATTTTCCTTCATCGTCAGCAGTGAACAGCATGTCAAGGCTGACTCCACAGCCAGCATTCTAATGTATCTAAATGCGCTTAAGTACGGAATGTTTCACTGAGTGTGTGTTATGTGTATGTGTGCTCATACATATGTATGTCTATACATGTGGAGGCCAGAGGACAAATTGAGGGGCCCTTCTCCTTGTTTTGGGGACAGGGTCTCTCCCTTGGGACCTGGGGCTCACCTAATAGGCTAAGCTAGCTGATTGCTGAGTCCCAGAGAACTACCTGTTGGCTACCCACCCAGTTTTAGAATTTGAAGTGTGCACCACTTTGCCTAGCTTTTAGCATGGGTTCTGGGGAATGAACTCAGGCCCTCCATCCTCATGCTTGCACGCTAAGTACTTTGCTTACTGAACTATTGCCCCACTGCTATGTATTTTTAAAAAATGTATAATGTTGTTTTATGAATGCAGATATTAAAATTCTATACTCTTCAATGGCTCCCATTCTATTTATTTATTTATTTATTTTACTCTGAGGCCAGGCTACCTTGAAACTAAGAAGTCCATGCTGACCTAGAATTTATGGTGATTCCCCTGCCTCAGCCTCCTGAGTGCTGAGATTATGGATATGAGCCACCACACCTGGCCCTGTTTCTTCTCTCTCTCCCTATCTCCCACTCTTCCTCTCTGTCTCTCTCTCTGTCTCTGTCTCTCTCTCTCTCTCTCTCTNGTGTGTGTGTGTGTGTGTGTGTGTGTGTGTGTGTGTGTGTGTGTGTGTGCAGGGCTGTTTTAAAGTCCTTTCTCTTTTCCCTTATGCTTGTCTAGCTCATGTCTTCTGACTGGTGTATAAGTCGAATGTCACGTAGGTATGATTATCCTGTCTTATCTCCAAGTGATGTCACACAGATTGCCTTTAACTCTCCTCTACCACAGATGCCCTGTGATGGACATATTTCTGCCTGCCTCCTCATGGCCCTGTGCAGAGGGGGTTTCTGAGTTATGGGTTTACTCACACTCACATGGGGCCAGAGAGCTTTCTAGAATAGCTGCACACTGCTACCACCAGCGAAGAAGGGTCTTGTTTTTCACACATTTTCCAAGACTGTCATGACTACCCAGCTTCCCAATTTTTAAAAATCAATAGGCATTAGGTGGCCCCTTGGATACTTTAAACTGCTTTCTAATAGGTTTTTTGTACCCTGATAATAGGTTTCTCTGCCAACACAGTAAACCAGATCAGGCCGAACTAAAAAGGTAAAAGACCAGGTTTCTTTTGGGCAAAGCCACTCCTGGGTGAGTCCTCCAGTCCCCAGAAATCGAGGCAGGAGAAGGGGCAGGAGAAAATCACAGGGCCAAACTAATGCAGGAAGCTTACATACCCTGTAGGTGAGGGGTGATGACGTGTCCTCCATAAGCTGGCTTTGTGCCCAATTATAACGCTTTCGGCAAGGATTGGGCCACTGACAACTTTAGGGGAGGAGCTGCCACAGTTGCTAGGAAAGTGAACTGGGCTTTTCAGGGGTTCTTCTCCACTGGAGATTCTCTGAGTGCGGGGTTTGGAGAGAGAGAGAAATGGGGCTTTCCCAGGAACGAGGTTCCAGCCAATCCCTTTCCTCAGTTACTGCCAGCTCTGGCCTCTCTTCACCATTAAGCATTTGTGTTTCTGCTTCTGAGAACTGGCTGCTTTGACCTTCGGCAGCATTTCTGTCGTGTGCCTTGTCTGGTTTACAAGAGCTCCTTTTCCTTTGCAAGCGAGGCTTCAGCTACTCATTAGTTTGAGACTTTAGAAATATTCCTTTCCAGCTGTCCTCTGTCTGCCTTGGTTTGTGATGGTCTTCATTCACAAACAATCTTAATATTTGTTGCAGCCAAATCTTCAAGCTTTTATTTTGTGGCTTGTGCTTTTTGAATGCAATTAACAAAGATCCCTGCCTCAAAGTCTCCAACACATTCTACATACATGTTTCTCTACTAGCCTTATCATCTTATGGCTTTATAATAAATAAAATATGAGATCATTATTACTGGATGCTTCTGACATGAACACATTCTAGAAACTTAGTAAGTCCTTTAAATGTCTGCATCCATCTCTGGTCCTGCTTCTTTGGCAGTGAAATGAAGGACTTCTCTGGTGGGGACTATGGAAAGACTAAGGCTCAAGAGGTTCTCTGGTCAAGGGCATCAGCAGCGCCTGGGCATATAAATGTCCCGCTGAGAGACAGGAGTTAGGTTCTCCAGGAAGACAGATAGGGAGACCAGCCATGAGTAGAGAATAAAGATGATGAACTTTTAAGATGGCTACCTTCTTCACCCTCCTGAAAAACTCGTGAGCCTAGTGGGCGTTTTCTTTTACTGGTAGAGACCCCCTGCCTGTGGACAGTTCAAGGCCAGACCAAGATGTTTTAACCCCAAACTTGTGGACCTATCAGCCTCCTCCCTGCCTTTGTTCAAACTGGTCAACCCTAAACTGGGGGAAGAAGACACCTCAAAGACTCTTAAACCCCTGGCCCTCAAGGAAAGGCTGAGCATAGGCTTCCAGAGTCTTCCATCTGTGCTGCAGAGGTCTTTCTGTGTGCCATGCTGTGTGTACATTTCCTCACCTCTGAAAACAGCCTTTCTCTCTCGCAGCTGTTCTGCTTCTCATGTCCGAGCTTTCCCTCACTGCTACCTGCTATGCCTGGGGAGTTTTCCTCACTTTAAATTCCTTTACTGGCAGAGAAAACAAACCCTCCAGAGCCCCAGACAGTAAGACTGCTGTCACCTTGGTCAAGCCTCCACCCGCTCACNGCTGAACTCACAGACATCTCACACCTGCAGTTACCTCCCAGCTGGCCTCTGGCTTGTGTTCTTGACTTTTTCTTATCCATTCTAAGCCTTGTCAGAGTAATAAAAAAGCTAGTATTATCATAATCATTTAAAAACAGCACTTAGTTCTTGCAAATGAAACCTGAGTTCAGGGTCCGTGCTATGCATTGCATTAGTTGAAGGCTGCTCAGAAAGCCTTGCTTCAACCTCGGTGGCCATTTTTGTGCCTGCCATGGTCCCACCAGCACCATGATGGCCACAAATCACTATGTGAGATGTGGGTAGCTGGAGACTGATTTCCACATGCCCCATGAAGTATCCTGGAATTTAAAAAAAAAGGCTCCCTGATTTTAACATAATTTTAGTGATTATTTTTCTTCTTGTCATGGAAGTTAAGTGCCCTGTATCTGTCCAGGTTGAGCCATAAGACAGGCAACAGAGACCTAGAGGTGTAGTTCCACAGTAGAGCACCCTAGGGGTGTAGTTCCACAGTAGAGTACTCTAGGGGTGTAGTTCCACAGTAGAGCATCCTAGGGGTGTAGTTCCACAGTAGAGCATC
>LZPO01097401.1:94562-107826 GCA_001675575.1 Neotoma lepida | reverse complement strand
AGAATTTTCTTATTTAGACAAAAGGGGAAGATGTAGTGGGCAGCAGTTCCAGCTATGACCTGAAAGCATAACCCTTGCTGAGGCTTCAGGTAACTGCCACGCCTACCTCGGACCACCCCCCCGGGGGCGGAGCCTAGAGAGGAGCCATTAAGAATGAGGAGCCGTTAGAAAGAAGGTCGGTCCGTGCCGGAGCTCTTGGTTCCTGCATCACAGACGTTGGAGGGTGGACTAAGCAGAGTTCTCCAGAGAACACCGCTGGACTGCACCTCATCTCTCCTGGACCCTGTGACCTACCCCTTTACTTACTGTAAGTTGCCCTAAATCCCTAAATAAACCTTTAGTTAACTACGTGGAGTTGCCTTAATAATTTCCCCCTATACAACATATTGCTGGACTTGTGTAACTGTCATGGAATTTTAAAAAATATAAATGATAACTGAAACTTAACTAGTTACCTTTATATCACAGATACAAAAGCTAAAAGCTCACAATTGAAACAGAAGGCTATTATAATTTACATTTAGACTTTTAAATAATGCCCAAAATATTCAAAATGTTATTTCAATTGTAATCACTATCCTGCAGTGTAAAGAACCACTGAAGAATAACCCTGCCTCCATATTAGGCTTCAAAGCCACCTTACTGTAAGGGCAAACTAGGTTAATTTTTGATTATGAATAAACCTTTGTTTTTTGAAGATTGGGATTCACCCCACCTNTAACTGTATCTACAAATGGTTCTGTACTGCCTGTTCCAAACAGCAATTATGTCTTTGTTTCAAAAGTTACTTATAACTATCTTGTAACCATAACTTTGTCTCAAACAGTTATTGAAAAGTTTTCATAACCCANTATTAAGCTCTCTGCCAATGCAGTAATCTAAATCAAACTGAATTAAGAGTGAAAAGTCTAGGTTTAATGAGTAAAATACTCCCAGATGATTTTTTGCCCCCTCCCCCCCAGAGGAGACAGTAGAACAACAACAAAAAAATCAAACAAACAAACAAAAAAACACATGGCTGTTCTCTGGGGGGGTAGTTTAAATATCCTGTAGTTGTGGTCTTGAGCATCTCTGGGGAAGGAGCTGCCATTTGCTGAGTTTTCTGAGACAGAGCAAGGTTTGGAGAGAGGGAGATGGGGGAGAGGTGGTTGAAGTTGAACTTTCACCTGAACTATGACCATCTATGACTATCTTGTTATGATTACCCTGATCACTCCTTATGTTCTGATCCTGTAAGCCCGACTATTTTGTACCATTTGGAAAAGCCCCTAACCCTGAGCTTCAAATATCTTGTCTTTCTCACATCTAATGCTGACCTCTCAAACCTTAGCTTAGGGGAAGGCAGCATGTGTACAGAATATAAAAGCTTGTTTTAATTAAATTGCTTGCTTTAATTCATTTAGCCATGATGATTTGAGTCAGTGGTCTGTCTCCTCCCATCTTTGGGATTAACACCATTTTATTACTTTCCATTTTGTGATGAAACACCTTTGAAGTCAAATAATATTGCTGAAATCAATAAGAAACAAAGGTGTGATTCAAAACATTACTAGATGTCTTCAGGAAATACTTATCAAACAAATAATTATAATGATTCCATTCTTCACACTTCCATGGGTTGGATTTTAAAACCACTGATTTACACTCACCAAATGCCTTTTATTTGATGTAGCAGTGTCATGTATTATTATTTCACTACTTTTACTAAACAAGAGAGACTTCCTGCTTGAGTTATGAAACTAGTGTTGTACTTGGCAGTCTGTCACTAGCCAGTATACAACCGAAGCATTGAAAAACTAACATCTTGCTTCCATGCTTTTCTGAGAAAGGAAAGGTAAAAGATGAGTCTTATATCCATTTTGGCCCTTTATTAGGAACACATCCCATAGCCGGGAAAAACATATGGATTTCAAAAGGATTGACAATGTCTGTGACCTCCAGCTGAGAGTCAGTGTCTGAATTTGAAACACTGGCATTGTCCAAATAGGATGTTGAAGGAAGGACCCCTACAGAGCTATCTACATGGAAATTTATGGAAAGCATGAGGTATACAGAGGGCCAAGATGCAAAGAAATAGTGAGACTTAGTATAGCATATCAGAAACCTCTAATGCAGAAATGGAAAATTAATAGGTACACCAGAGGATGTGCAAAATTGGAAGCCATGGTCCCAACCCAAACAAATGCCAGAGCCTCACAGAAGAGTCACTTCTTGCTAGCCACAAGGCTTCCATTATAAGATGAAGTCCCCAAGTAGCACAAGTTTATCTTACCAAATAATGANATGAAGTTTGAAAAGTAACAAAAATGGCAACATAGATTTGTATATGTAAAAAAAATACCATAGATGAAAAAAATTCAATTCAAATTAATAAATTGGAACATGAAAAAAGCTGTAGAATACATTTTGTAAATTTCTTGGCTCAATAATTATAATTTTACATATGTATATTAGAAAAGAATGGATTGAAAACTCAATGGCATGAACTTGAAATTAACAAATTCCCCTTCCTACCTCATCACAAGCACCTCTGCTGGACCCTGACCCCAACTCTGGGGTGGAATCCTACTGCTCAGGTGCAAACCACAACAGTCTGGGGAGCACACTTGAGCAGCTTGGGTACAGACCATACCAGTCAGAATAGGTGNAGAACATAGCAGTCATAAAAACACACCACATCACTCAGAAGAATAGAGAATTCTCTGCTACACCAAAGGCCAAGTTAACCACCGGAAGGCCAGGCACCAACTTGGACAGAGACTTGTTATATAATCAGAGGTCACACCAGCCACTAGATATTCAGTCCACAAATACTAGAAGACCTAAAAGGAAAGAGAAACCAAGGAAAAAAAACACCCATCCAACAAAGACAAACTCAGAAATCAAGACCTAGTGCTATAATCATCCACAAACCAGGTGCCTGAACACCAGTGTGAAAATACAACCAACAACAGCCAGGGCAATATGGCACCACCAGATTAAATATTCAAAGGCAGCTGAAGCACAAGAAAACAACCTTAAAAGCAGCTTTATGAAGATGATAAAAGTGCTTAAAGTGAAAATAAAAAACTCTGTAGGTAGAATTGTTCATTGGAATCACTGGCAAGCTCCCAAATAAATACACAGGGACTTAATATTAATTATCAATGCTTGGTTGATAGCTTATGCTTGTTACTAACTAGCTCTTGCAATTTAAATTAACCCATATTTCTTATGTACTCTCTGCCATGTAGTGGTATCTCCTTTCAGCATAGCATGTTCATCTCCTGCTTCTCCTGCATCTCTAGCTACCCACAGATTTCTGTAACTCCACCCTTCTTCATCCCAGCATCCTCTCTGCCCCCCAATACTGCCTAGTTACCAGCCAATTAGCTCTTTATTAATCAATGAAACTAATACTATTGGTTTTATGTGGTGGTGCAATGTTATTCATTAAGTGACACTGTTACCATGTGAGAAAAGACAAACAAAGCACAATAAAACCCACTATCAGAGTTTTATTAGGAAGACCGAGGGATAGGACAAAATGTGATCAGGCCTGTTAGAAAGACGTGTGGAGAGGGCGAAGGGTAGGTGAGACTCACCTTTTGTGGACTACCCCTGTGCACGTGCACATGGGCCCATGTGGCTACTCTACACATGNGCATAGATTACATGACCATGCAGAGCACAGATTATGTAGCACATACGGTCCAGAAAGTACTAGGTGGAAATCACTAAGTGTCTCACTGGGCCATGTGCTATCATGGGGGCATGGCTAGAATTCCTATCACCCCAGACTCTTTTTTGTAAAATATGGCAGATGAGTGGGTATGGGGGCATCATGTCTCCCAAAAACTGCTTCCACTGACTTGGTGGGAGTCGTTTCTAAGGTAGCCAGATGTTCTGGCGTAGTGGATTGTTGTATGCTGTTTTGGAGCCATCCATCATCTTTTTTTNGCTTGGGTCTCCATGGCTGCTTGTGTCTGGGAGGGTGCTGGTGAGACAGAGAAAGCTTAGAAGAAAAAAATTACCTTTGGGGGGGTCCTAGGGTGAAGGAGAGAGTCCCAGCACCAGAAAAGTTTGGGTTATACTTATATGAAGCGAATCTGACCTGTTCAAATGGGTTCAAGTTGGTTCTGGAGCTCTGAAGAATTCTTAAACATATTAAGAAGCAGCCATGGGAAATTTAAAATCTTAAGCTAGTGGCCATGATGTTACAATGGAGAGAAAGAGAGAGAAAGAGAAAGAGAAAGAGAGAGAGAGAGAAAGAGAGAGAGAGAGAGAGAGATTGATTTGAGATTTGGAACATACTTTTAACTTTTTTACCCGAGATAGGCCTTATCTGAGACAGATTTTAAGGCACCTGTTTCCTTTATTAGTTTAGCATAAAATCTGCTTTTTTGTAGAGTCCAATTTCCTTTTGGGTCTGGGTGTGTAAATACCTCTGGACTGTTACTGTTCCTTGCTGCCTGGATATATTTGGTGGTTCTCATCCTCCAGCTCCTGTAACAATTAGCTGAGTAGTTAATTAGAAGAAGGAACCAGGAAGGAAGAGCTTGTAGCATGAGACCTCATTCTTCTGGAATTGGTGACAAGGCAGTGGATCCTGGTNTCGTGTGCAACTTGAGAGAGAGCAGGACCCTGTCTGTGTCACTGTGCATGAGGAGGAGAAGAGGCCCTACTGACAGATCTGGAGTGAGGCAAATTGGGGGAGCAAATGAAATAAAGCTCCTATCTTAGCTAGAAAATCCCTTCCCATTAGGGGCACAGGGCAGGTTGGCACAACTGAAAATGTATGGGNGAGAGGGATACCCCTGTAAATGCAGGTAAGTGGTGGGGACTGTGAGGTGAGTAAGGCTGTCTCCCTACCCCAACAACATGGAAAAAAGGAGAGATGAGACCTCAAAACTCCCTCAGAACTAAANGGCTCAGTGTCNAAAAGGAAGGAAATAGATCATCTCATGCTAAAATGGCTATCCTAGGTTCCCTGTGAGCTCATGGACAAACCTAGGAGATCTTGGTTTGATGTCCCCATGCCACAAAGTGCACGAGGGCAGTCAGCACACCAATGTCCCTCTTGGTGGCACATTAGACAAGGCCCTGTTTGGCCCACATGGGGCATGGCATGCACAAGCCCAGTGGCCTTCTCTACCACACTTAAAACAGGGACCTGGAAGCTTTCAGGCTGCCACTCAGCATGTGACAGCATTTGGCAGTTCTGTTTATGGACTTTGTCATCTTTCTCATGGTACCTTAAATGCCACAGCTGAGACTTCTGCCTGTGGGAGGGGCCCCGCTTTCAAGATGCTTAAGTGTAGCCCTGATGTTAGGGAAGCTCTGGGAGACATGAGAAGGATTTTATTCCGTGTCTTGATTGGTTTTGAGGACAGCCTTAGGAAGACCTTCGAGGAGGCAGGTTGTAAACTGATCTCTGGCTAGAGAGACATTTGGATTACTATAATCTCAATGTGGATCCTGGATCTTGAACTCATTTGCATGCTTTCTAGCCTGCTTCCAGACCCATATGTGTTTCTTAGGGCAGCTTGAGAATGAGTAACAGGAAGAGTGAAGGCGGGAGCCAGAGTTGGGCAGGAGCAGCCCACCCAATACCAGAGAGCAGAGCTGAGGTCAGATAGGCAGAAGTTCTTTCGAGTCAGAGATTCCTCAGGTTCAGGTTACACATGGACAGGAGAGAAAGAATCAAAAGGAAAAGTTCAGAGCTTAGGTAAGAAGCTTGGGGATAAGGTAACTCTTCATTTGCCCGTTCACTGGCAGAAGTTAGATAATTCCTATGAAATATCGGGGTCCAAGGAGCCATTATGTGGCTATATTTACTGGTATCTAGGGATATTTAAGGCATTTCTCAGAGGAGGAGGAGGACCAAGAGGAGGAAGCCTTTATGTCCCATGACTGCAGCCAAGAGAAAAAAATAAAAATCTAAAAAAAAAGTGATCCATGATCATAATCTCAGGAGTCCCCAAGGTTAAGGAAGGATCTGTGAATCATCACAAGTTACTTGACCCTTCATCTAGGGAAGGGTAAGGACTGGGGGCATACATAGCACAAGGAACCCCTGGGGGTCCAACAGCATTCGATGCTTCATCAAGAGAGAATGAGTCAGTGCTTGCGCAGCCCAAGGAGATATATATATATATATATAGATAGATATAGATATAGATATAGATATAGATATACAGAGAGAGAAAGAGAGTCTCTTCCCTTGTCCCATCTGTAAGGCCTTGACTAGGACTATTAGTTCAGCCCTTTGAGCTGAGGTACCTAGGGGCAGGACTTCTGCCCAGATGATGTTCTCTTCCGTAGTCATCATTACCCCTGCATACATGGTGCCATCCTTGATGAAACTGCTGCCATCCGTATACCAGGTGATGTCAACCTCCTTTAAAGTTATGTCACTATGGTCTGGCCTTGTTCCCTATAGGTGACTCAAGATTTTCTGGAAGTCATGCAGAGGATCACCCAGGTCTGGGTCTGGGGGCACAGTGGCTGGGTTGAGAGCACTATTGGCAAACTGGGCTCAGGAGGGATATTCAAAAGCAAAGCCTGATAGTGAGTCAGCCTAGTGTTGGTCAGCCATCTGTAAGGTAGATATTTGAGTACTGTTCTATGGCGTGTGGTGTACTCACTAAGAGGACCTGGCTAAAAGTCAGTTTATCCAAGTCTTTGACTAGCAAGGCTGTNGCTATTGTGTGGAGGCATGGGGACCATCCCATTGCCACTGGATCTAGCTTCTTTGACAAAGAGGCCACTGGTACAAAAGCTTAGGTTATGACTCCGTTAGCTATCCCTTTCTTTTCATCCATGTATAGGTGAAACGACTTTGTGACATCTGGCAGGCCAACACTGGAGCCTCCTGCAAGGCTGTTTTGATTTTATCAAAAGCCTCTACCATTTGCTCAGGGAGTTCCTCTCCCCTGGGTTGCCTTGTACAATGGTCTACCCAATTTAGCAAACCCAGGTATCCAAAGCCTGCAGAATCTGGCTGACCCCAAGAACTTTCTCATTTCCTTACAGTTGGTGGACCTGGAGATTCTTAGAATGGTCTATTTTCTTGCCTTTTACTCCCTTGAGTATGTATGCCAGGTAGATTATCTCAGTCTAGCAGAGTTGCGCTTTCTTCATAGACATACTATACCTGAGAGTCCCCAGAGTTTCAAGCAATCTCTCTGGAGCAGTCTTACAGGCCTCCAGAGAGTCTGCAGCAATCAACAAGTCATCCACGTACTGTAACAGACTGACATTTGGGTTTGCCTGCCTGTATTTACCCAAATTCTTGTGGAGGACTTCATAAAAGATAATGAATCAATTCTTGTATCCATGGGGAGGCCTTGTCCGNGTCATTTGTTGGTTGAATCCATCATCTAGATTCAACGATTTGAAGGCAAACAGGTGTTGACTGGCTGGTGCTAAGGGCAAGCTGAGGAAAGCATCCTTGAGGTCTAGCACTGTATAGATGATGCATTCAAGTGGCAGGGTGCTAAGAAGGGTGTAGCAATTGGGGACAGTAGGATAAATGTGTTCTTGCTGCTTGTTTATTTCTCTGAGTTTCTATACAGGCCTATAATCAGTGAATTTGGTTTTTTTGACTGGNAGCAGGGGCATATTACAGGTGGACTGACAGGGCACGAGGATATCTAGGTCACTCACATGCTTTGTGTGGGAGACAATTCCTTGCTTAGTATCCCTGGGCATTTGGTATTGCCTGATGCAGGCTGGCGTAGAATTGGCCTTCAGTTGTACTAACACAGGGGGTCAGTGTTTGGCCAGTCCTGACCCTCAAATCTCTGCCCAGGCTTGAGGGATTTCCTGAAGTCATTGCTGTAGTAAGTTCCTAGTCTTCCCAACTATTTCCCACACTGGGAGATCTGTAAACTGCTTGTATTCATCTATGAGGTACATAGTAAGGACATGCAAGGGTTCTCCTTATTGTTCAGTCACTATGATCCCAGCCTGTTCAAAGTGGATGTGGGTTCCCATTTTGTTCAGNAAGTCCCTTCCCTGTAAGGGGTATGGGAATTCAGGAATGACCATGAAATAGTAGGATACCCATCCTTTCCCTCTGTCCACCGATCTTCATGTAGTCTATGAATATTGGCTCATTCTTTTGGCTTCTTATACTCATGATTACTTTTGGGACATCTGGCTCAAAGGTTGTTTTGGAATGGAGTGTTGTACTCCTGTGTCCACCAGGAAGTCAACAGGCCTCTAATTCCCTTTTAGGGTTACCTAAGTCTCAGGGAGGGGTGCTGAGCCCCATCCCCTTCAATCACTCAGCTCTCTCAACTCTAGTAGCTTTGTCCCTGATCTCTGCCATTCACAACATTCATTCTTCCAGTGTCCTGGCTTCTTGCAGTAAGTGCATTGGGCTTTCTGAAGATGGTGCCTAATGTTTGGTCTCTGCTTCATACCCTATCCCTAAGTGCTGAATCCCCCAAAAGCCAGTTTCCTTAGATCCTGGCTTTTTGCTTCTGGATCAGTTGATACTCCCAACAAGATCTTAGACAGCCCCCATGTCTACCTATCTTCATGTGACTCCCTATTTTTATGTACTTTCTCAGTCATGGCTGTAAGTGCTGCCAATCTCTTACTTTCAAATCCTTCCAGCCTCTTTAACTTATGATGGATGTTTGGGGATGACTGGTTGATAAGTGCCAGGATAACTGCAGAGTGATTCTCTGGTACCTCTAGGTCCAAAGGTGTATAGACTCAATAAGCCTCCATAAGTCTCTCCAGAAAGGCCTGGGGTGACTCCTCTGGTCCCTGATTTAACTGACTCACTTTGGACAAANTTGTGGGTTGCCTTGTGGCTGTCCAGAGACCCCCCATTAGAGTCTGGCAGTAGAATTCAACCTTTCCCTATCTTCCTGTTGAAGGTGTTGAAATCTCATTTAGGTGAGGTCAAAGGAAACCCAGCATTGATGAGTTCCAGATTTGTGGTGGTCCTTCTGTCAGCATCCAGAACCAATTTCCAGGCTTTGGCCAGAATTCATTCCCTCCCCTCTGTGTTGAAGAGGATCTGGAGTACCTGGTAATAGTCATCTCAGCTCGGAATATGGGTAAAGAGAACAGAATCTAAAAANTCAATTAGTTTGGAAGGTTCTTCATAGAATTTAGGGTTCTGCAATTTCCAGTTATAGAGATTGCTAGTGGGGAGGGCCAATGGACCAGATGCTGCCTGTGGTCCTCATGGGGGAAGGTGCCCCTTGCAGTGGCAGTGCTGTTGAATCAGCCTCTGCTGGGGGCTCCTCCCTTTGTTAATGGGCACTCACGTGAAGAGGACTCTTGACCCCTCCCCGGGCTCCCCCAGCTTCCCCCCTCATGCTCTTTAAGTTGACAGGGGGTAGGTGTTTAGAAAATTTCCCTCTGCACATCTCCTCCTGAGAGGGTAAAGACAGGGAAAACAGGGGCCTAGGGCTGGGATTCCCCATCTGGTTTCAGTTTCTTTTCTGCTACTACTGCAACTATTGCCTGAGTGGCAGCAGGAAAGGTTTTAGCCATTTAGAAGGTTTTTCTACCAACATTTGCCAGGTAGTGATATAAGGAACCTGATGGAGGTGTCCTGTTACCCATAGACTATATCCTTTACCTGATGGATGGTGGGGAGATCAAACATCCCTTCCTCAAGCCATCCTATATTTAGAGTCAGCCACTCATTTCTGCAAAGATGGTTAATTTTCCTTTCCAGACAACAAGTCTCAGGCCAGTGACCTGGCTCTGAAATNCCTGAAAATGTTTCAGCAAAAGGATTAGCAGGGTCAAGACTGTCTGCTCTATCTCTTCTAGAAGAATAAAAATGGTCCCAAGACAAAAACACAGAAAGACAACACACCAGGCAATGTACCAGTATGGTGCATGAAAAAGAAACCACAATCGGGACAATGGCCTCTCTCATGGTAAGCAAGACCGGTCTAACAGAAAGCCTGTCGGGCTGTATGTGAGCCTCCTCTGGCAGAAGCGACCTATTTGTCCCACCTCTAGTTCCAATATTTCCCATGGGACCCTGTCCCCCTCTGATGGGTCTGAGAGGTCTCTTGAACCACCTGGTGTGGATGCCACTAGTGTGTCCACCTGGCTCACCTGGGCCTCCAGGAATGAGATCNATCCTTTAAAAGAACAAGTTAGAAAGAGAAACAGAATGACAAAGACAAACAAAGACACAGAATGCTCACTTACTGCCTGGCCTTCCAAATGCTCGATGTGGTAAGAGTCTCTGGTGGAGTTTCTAGCCAATACACCAAATGTTAGTGTCTGTAGAGCATCCCATAAATCAAAGACCACCACTCACATATGCAAACGGCAAGAGTGTTGTTTATTCCAGCATGCAAGGGTCTACCAGCCGAACAACAAAATGGTTGTGACCACGCATGGAGCTTGCAGGCTCCTTTTATTGGCAGTCAGGAGGGGATGAGATCATCCTAAACATGATTGGCTGGGGCTTCTCTCCCTACTTTAATGGGGTACACATACTGAAACTGAAACCTAACAGTNTGCAGAAACCGAAACTGAAACTTAATTAAAACTCAGGCCTAGCAGAGTCTGGGGCCAGGAAAAGNGTAGCCTATGGTGTTGTTGTGGCCCCTTCACCAGGAATCTATAAGGATGACCCTAGCTAAGAGTACTAGCAATAGGGTATATGTAGCCTGAATGGCCAAGACTTCCAGTGGAAGGATTGGGACGCCAACCCAGCCATTAACCTTTGATCTACAGTCTGTCCTGCCTATGGGATGTGCTGTGGTAATAGTCATACACAGATTGTGGGAGTGGCCAAAAATGACTTGTCCAGGCTGAGGCCCATGTCATGAGAGTGAGCTTACCCCTGACAGTACCTGGAGTTCCAGGGTCCATAGGTAAGAAGATAGCCCAGAGACCTAGGATGGAACCAAACAGGACTGGAGAAAAAAATGTCAATGTAACAATGCCTAAATATATTCTGCTATACTCATTGATTGCTACCTAATCCAACTGTCATCAGTGAGGCTTCATCCAGCAACTGCTGGAAACCAATGCAGAGACCCACAGCCAACTATGAGGCTGAGATCTGGGAATCCTGCTGAAGAGAGGAAGGATTTTAGTCTTGGATTCTACTTAACAGTAAAAACCCCAGTTTTGTTCCAGTTTATTCTGCTCTGAGCTGTTACCCACAATTTCCTGAGAACAGGCTATAAACTCCAACCCTACATACAGTCCTTCTTGGAATAAGGCCAAGCCATAAATGTTCAATCCTCTTCTGAATGAGTGACCGAGAACAGACTCTGGGCCACCAAACCATAGGCTAAAAGTGTACCACTATGGAAAGTCCCCAACCACCTTCCCCCTGAACTACATTATGATTGGATGTACATCTGGAACTGCCTTTTTGTGTTTTTTCCCTTTAAAACTGGCTGCTGCTCCTGCCTAGAAGATACAGTTTGGAGCCTGAACCCTGTTGCCTCCCTGATATCAGTTTTTCTAAATAAAATGTTTTGCTTTCTCAAACCCAATGTTTTGTGGTAGATTATTCCTGGATTCTCAGACCCTAACAGTAGGAACTAGACAGGTCAAGGACACCACAAGAAATCCCACAGAATCAACTAACCTGGGCTCATAGGGCTTCACAGAGACTGAATCAAAAAGCAAGGAGCCTGCATGGGATTGACCTAGGCCTTCTGCATATATATTATAGTTGTATAGCTTGGTCATCTTGTGAGACTCCTAATAGCAGAAACAGGAATTGTCTCTGACTCCTTTACTGGCTTTTGTGACCCTAGTCTTCATAGTGGGCTCCATTGCCCAATCATAATACCAAGGTAGGTACTTAGTCCTACTGCAGCTTGATAGGCCATGAGTTGTTGATATCCATGTGAGGCCTTCCCTTTTCTGAATAGAAATGGAAGAGGGCTGGGTTGGGGAGTGCAAAGAGAAAGTAGAGAAGTTCGGGGAGGTACTGGGAGGAGAGGAGGGAAGGAAACTACAGTTGGGATGTAAAATAAATAAATGAATATATAAACAAATTAACCTCTCTTAAAGTTAAAGAAGAATGACAATACATTGAAGAATCAGAACAAACACAACTACTCAGTTAAAAGGGTTAAAAACACAGTCACTAATCAAAATAAAAGGAAAAAAAACCTAGAAATATTAAATAGTAAAAACCATTAAAGCATTATTTTCCAATTTATTTTATTTTATACATAACTTTTCTATTGTTGTGATAACACAACACAACCAAAGCAAGTTAAAGAACAGTTTATTTGTGTCTTATAGTTTTAGAGGGTGAGTCCATGACCGTCATGGCACAGAAAACAGTAGCAGGCAGACAGGCATGGTGTTGGAACAGTAGCTGGGGCTCACATCTTGGTCTACAATTAGGAAGCACAGAATCTACACGAAAAACAGCATATGTATTTTGAAACTCCAAAGTCCTCCCCCAGTGATACACTTCCTCAACAGGGCTACACCTCCTAATCCTACCTAAACAGTTCCTGCAACTGTAGATCATGTATTCAAATATATGTGCCTATTGAGGCCATTCTCTGCTGTGGGATGTCTTTCTGTATGCTGTGAATATGTGTTGGTTGATAAATAAAGCTGCATTGGCCTATGGCTGGGCAGGATGAAGCCAGGTGGGAAAAATCTAAGAGAGATAGTGAAAGGAGAAAGGGGAGGCAGGAGAGACACTGTGTGCCACTGGCAGGAGAAGCAAGATGTGAAAATACTGGTAAGCCACAACCATGTGGCAACTTATAGATTAATAAAAATGGATTAATTTAAGATATAAGAGCTAGCTAGCAAGAAGCTTGCCATAGGTTATATAGTCTGTAAATAATATAAGCCTCTGTGTGCTTATTTGGGGACAAGCAGGTGCAGGACAGAGAAATCTTCCAGCTACAATTCCCATTTAAAACCACCACAGTATCAATCTTTAAACCCACAGAGACAGAATTATGTGAATTTCATTTTATAATATTTTTTAGTTTTAATATTAAAATAAAAATAAATGACCATATTCAAAATAAATGTAAAGTCTTAGATTGAATAAGACTTTGTATAAAAATAAAGTAATAAATATTAGCAATAAAACATACTCAGAAAAATATTTCTAATTTCAAAATAATCATATTAAAACTTTTATTTTATATATAGAAAAATCTAATTAAATAATATTAATCCACATTCAATAATATTTTTAAATAGTTATGTAAGTTTTACTGATGGGATCTATTTTCTTCTTGTATAAAAAAATTAGTTACCAATCACAACGCTAACAAAACAAACAAGGATGGAG
>LZPO01097401.1:50935-61193 GCA_001675575.1 Neotoma lepida | reverse complement strand
CACAGGACTGTGGCCCTGGGCCCAGAGCCAAGAGGCTGGGGTGTTCGGCTAGGGGGATAGAGACTCACCTCTAGGTCCCAATCAGCACTGGCTGACTCTGTCTCAGGGAGCAGTTATAAGTAAAAATATATACAAGAATCAATATCATCAAAATGTTCAAAGCAATCTTCAGGTTTCATGAAATTCTTATCAAAATGTAAATTACATTTTCCACAGAATTTAAGGCAACAACTCTAAAATTTATCTGGGATCACCAAAAATAATGAAAACACAAAAGCATTTGCAAACAAAAGATGTTTATGAGACATATGCTACCTGACTTCCTATGTATGACCAAAAGGCAGTGATAAAATAAGGTACTGATATGAAATGAACATGTAGAAAATGAAACACAACAGAAAGCTAAGAAATAGACCCATAAATCTTTCGTCGAATATGTTTCAATAAGGGCTACAAGAGATAAGACCATTTCTTTTTAGCATATTGTGCTGAAAAAATTGGATATCTACATTCAAGAGTAAAACTGTGTCAAAGAGCTTGAGAAAGACCTGGAACACCTAGATGAAAGCACAGGAGAAACAATGAAGACACNGGTACAGTGAAGACTTTCGAAAACAGAGTTCTATAGGTCCAGAATAATACCAAAGACATAAATGAAACACATGAAACAAAAAATGCTTCTGCACCATATGAAAACAATTAATCAAGTGAAGAGACAGCCTACAGAATGGAAGAAAAGTCTTGCTAGCTATCTATCCAACAGAAGATTGAAATCTGAAATATACAAAAACTAAACAACAACTACTTAATCAATAAAGAAATGAACAAAAAGAATAACAAGTTCTGAGAAGTATAAAAATGTTCAGCATCCTAGATCAGTGCCATACTTGCTCCATAGCTGTCCATCCAGAGTGCGTGAGCTCTCACAAGCTCAGGTCAGCTGTCTCTATAGGTTTTTCCATCATGATCCTGACACCCACTTGTCAGTATAATCCCTCCACCCTTTCTTCAACTAGACTCTTAAAGCTTGGCCCAGTGCTTGGTTGTGGATCTCTGCTTCTGCTTCCATCAGGTACTAGATNAAGGCTCTATAATGACAATTAGGGTAGTCACTAATCTGATTACAGGAGAAGGCCAGTTCAGGCATCACCTCCACTATTGTTAGGAGTTTTAGCTGGGGTCATCCTTGTGGTTTTCTGGGAGTTTCACTGGCACTAGTTTTCTCCCTAACCCAATAATGGCCCGTCTATCAATATATCTCTTTTGTTTCTCTCCCCTTCTGTCCAGCCTTCAACTNGACCATACTGATCCCTCATGTTCCCATCCCCCACTCCCTCCCCTCTACATCCCCCACCCTTAGTTTTCCCAGAACATCTCATCTATTTCCTCTTCCCAGGGAGATCCATGCATCCCTCTTAGGGTCCTTCTTGTTACCTAGCTGAGGTAACAAGGGGCTGATTTGCTTTACATTTAATATCTACTTATGAGTGNGTACATACTGTGTTTGTCTTTTTGGGTCTGAGTTACCTCACTTGGGATGATAATTTCTAGTTGCAACCATTTGCCTGCAAATTTCATGACATCAATTTTTTTTTTTGTTTTTGTTTTTTGTTTTTCTTCTGCTGAGTAGTACTCCATCGTGTAGATATATCACATTTTCTTTATCCATTCATCAGTTCAGGGGCATCTAGGTTTGTTTCCGGGTTGATGTAGGNGGGAGGAGCTTGGTCCTGCTGAAACTTGGTGTGCCATGCTTTGTTGATTCCCAACAGAGACTTTACCCCATCTGAACGGAGAGGGAGAGGATGGGGAATAGAAGGGAGGTAAGGGAGAGAGAACAAAAAGAGGGAGGGGAAACTGTGGTTGGTATGTAAAATAAAAATGTTCAACATCCTTAGACAGCAGGGGATGCAAATGAAAACTGTATTAAAATTTCATCTNAATCTAGTAAAAATGAATATGACTAAAATCAACAACAATAAAAACAAACNACAACAAAAAACCAAGTGGCCTAGGTAGATCACTCCATGGTTGATGTGTTTGCTGAGCAAGTAAGAGGATAAGAGGTACTTTCTAAATCCACATAATGCCGCTTAGGAACTGAGACCCACTTATACTTTCAGGTTCAGAAGACATAGAACAAGCTGCCTAGAAAGACTAGACATATTGGTGCACAATGGTTTGAATAAAAGACCATGGTTCAAAAAATAAGGTAGAAGAGCTATTAAATATGATTTCTGAAATTAACCTCAAGGTGACACACATACAACAACAGAGTAATTACACACACACACACACACACACACACACAGAGAGAGAGAGAGAGAGAGAGAGAGAGAGAGAGAGAGAGAGAGAGAGAGAATAACCAACAAAGATGTAGGTAAAATGTAACCTGTCTTAGGTACTGTTTTGTTGCTATGAGTGACATCATCACCAAGGCAACTCCTAATTAAGAAAACATTTAATTGGGAGCTTGTTTATAGTTTCAGATGCTTAATTCATTATCATTATGGCAGGGGACATGGCACCTTACTAGAAGTCGCTTGAGTAGAGGCTGAGAGCCACATCGTGATATACAGGCAGAGACAGAGATAGAGGAAAAGAGAGAGAGAGAGTGAGAGAGACAGACAGACAGAGACAGAGAGACACAGAGAGAGACAGAGACAGAGAGATACAGAGAGAGAGACAGACAGAGAGAGTCAGAGAGAGCATGGCACTGGGTTTTGAAACTTTGAAACTTCAAAGCCTACCCTCAGTGACATACTTCCTCTAACAAGGCCACCATTCCTAATCCTTTTCCNATTTTGTCAATCCCTGAAGTCTTAGTATTCGAGTACATGAAGCTATGGGGGACATTCATATTTAAACCACCACAGACTCTTTATANATTAATGTTGGAAATGTAAGCAGTTTATAGATTCTTCAAAACGTTAAACATATATTGATCCTAAGACCTAACTATACCATTTTTGAATATACACTTGAGGGACTGTAAGTCACACACCACAAAGATACTTGTACATATGTGATTATAGCTGTATTATTCATATGATGCAATTTAGACAATCTACCTAGGTGTTCATTAATAGATGAATAGGTTTAAAAACCTAGTGTATACTTTAATTTTAGCATTTGTGAGGAAGAGGCAGGCAGATCTTAGTGAGTTTTAGGTCATCCTGTTTGATGTAGTAAGCTTCAGTCAGCCAGGATGCATAGTGAGATCCTGTCTCAAAAATAACAACAACAAAAATACAAAACTTTAATAAATCATTCATTTACAGGAAAATGGATGCAACTACAGGTAATCATATTAAGCAAAAAATGTCAGATCCAGAAAAAAAAAGGTATTTCATGTTTTGCCCCATTAGTGGATTTGAAAAATGAATATGGATAACCAAAAGAAATAGGATATGATAACAGAAAAGAGATTGAGGAAAGAAAGGAGGCTATTGGAAGCTAGGATTGGGGAGGAAGAAGAAAAAGGATCATATGAAAAGTGAATATTGTGGAATNGGTGATATATTTAACATAAATGTTCTTTATGGAACTCATCACTATGTACAATGAATACATGCTGAAAAATATTATTCCTATACCTTCTTCATTATCTCAGAAAATGTGCCCTAAATGTCTATTAGAAGATTCTCTAATATTTTATGTATTGCCAGCCAGAAAACTATGGCCTTTTTAGTTAGGACAGAGTACTGAGTTAAGTGAGTACTAAGCTATAGTAAGGTTCATATCATCCTCATATTATGGGTCAAACAACTTAATGAATTTGAGGCCAGCCTTGAATACATAGTGAGTCCTTGTCTTAAAAACAACAATAGTAACAAAGAAAACACACACACATAAATACACACACACACACACACACACACACACACACACACACACACACGCATTGCTCTTGTTCTTCAAGTTCTTCTGCTAAATGTTAAGATGGCAATTCCACAGTCCCACGAGTATAGCAGAATCTTAATTTAAATGAGGAAACACTGTATTCTCTTAAAGAGTGTCTTCAGTGGACAGTTTGTTTCAATGTAGTATGGGAATTTCTTGATGAATATGGATAACTGATACTAAGATGGGGGCATGGATGCCAAGAAATTATAGCAAACACTCATAGACTATTATGTGTTGAAGCAGTTATAGTGTTTCACAGTTAAAGGCAGAAAACTCCGTAGCATGATCTTCACTTGTCCACACTACCTAGTTTGTACTGACAAAGATAGTGGCACATTGGGATGATTTTCCAATGGTTTTAGAACATTAACAAGAATGCACTGAGGCAGACAGGTGTTTTTGGGGTTTTTATTTTCTGGTATTTTTTGTAACTAGAATCACAANTGCTGTTTTATTTTTAAAACATTTAAATATGTTCTAATATGTTATTTAACATTATTTAATGAGTACAAGAAATTCTGCTCTGTGATGCTTTTAAAATGATAGGCAAATTAGAAAAGTTCTGTGCTTTTAAAATTTTATATTTATTTAATTCTAAATTCAAGTTCAATAAATTATTAAATAATTGAGTGATTTGTGAAATGCATTTGTGAAGTGAAAATCACTTGTGTCACAGGGCCAACACTCGCCAACTGTCATGAGAGGAAATCTTCTAGAAAATAAATGACCTAGACAGTTATACATTTTGAATAATTAAGCAAACATTACAGACATACATTTAGACTGTCTTGTCTTTGCAACACTGNTATAGAGGCCTTGAAGCTTGTTACCTGTAGAGATACCAAATAGTACCCATGNTTCAGGTGTGCACCATGGAGCTTTGTTTCTGTTTCATTTCTTTTCCAGAAACATTTGCAAGTATCATTCTTCATGTCATATTTGACTTAATTTTCATATCAGTTATATTGGAATTCCACCCCTTAACAGACAATACTTTGTAATTCAGGTTTCAGAAATATGCAGAGCCATATATGTATGTTCTCACAGTGTGCAGCAAGGATCCTGGCATAGAACTANGGATATGTCTCTAGAAATTGACTTTACTTTATTGTTTTGATTGTCTTGATATCTGAGTGTATGAATTACTAAGACTTCCATTTTAATTCTTGAGTTTGAGGACTGTCCAGGCTTTGAAATCTAGTATTTTGACTTATTTTGACNGAGTAACATTAGCAGTAGAAGAGGGACAGTAGTCCATCTGTCATTTTATAATGTGATAATGACAATTTAGTCACTTCNCTCCAGGAATTTGCACTCCAGTGTGGAATAGTAGTTTACCAGCAAATTGATCTAAATTTGTGAGAATGACTATAATAGAGATATGTGAAGAGCACAGACTAGCATAGGATTAATCTGTCAGATAAATGATGGAAATAGACTGTTTTAGTTTGCTTTCTATTGCTGTGATAAAAACCATGACTAAAAGTAACTTGGAGAGAAGAGGGTTTATTACATCTCACAGGCTAGAGTTGATNGTAGAGGAAAGCCAGTGCAGCTTCCTCAGCGTGGGAATTTGGAGTTAGAAACTGAAGAAGAGCCATGGAAGAATGGTGTTTATTGTTTTAAAGGCTCATGTTCCATCAGCATTTTGATACATACCAGGACTACTTGTTCAGGAGCAGTTCTAGTACTGCCCACAGGAAGCTGGACCCTCCTGCATCAATTAGTAATCAAATAAATGATGCAGGACTTGCCAAATATCACTCTGATAGCATTTTCTAGTTAAGGTCTTGTCTTGAAATATGACCCAAGCTTGTGTCAAGTTGACAAGTTGACAAAAGACTAACCAGCATGTAGACAAAGAAATATGATAGATGACCAAGGAAGAAGACACTAAATGCTTTGGTAAGAGTGGAATATGTAGTGACGAAAAATAAATAAAGCATATNTCAGAACTGAAAATCTAATCTAGAGGAAATAAAAGAGAATAGTGACAGTTGACAAGGCTGGCTTCTGCCAAGTTGTGAGATTGTGCAGCACCACAGGAGGAAAATCTTACTTGGAAAACCAACAACAAAATCTTTCCTCTTTCTACTGGAAATCAACTTCAACAAAATGTATTTGAAGTATGAACAGCCATAAAACATTCTCATGTTTGAAGCTTCTTGAGTGTGAAATACTTTCACTTGACACATATATTATTTAGGAGGCTGGAGGTTGGCTTAGCATTAAAGAGTATGGGCTACTCCTTCAGATGACCCAAGTTTGATTCTCCTCCTTAACACTGTAGCCCCCAACTGACTATAATTCCAGTCTCAGGGGATCTAACATCCTTTTCTAGCCTCCATGGTAACTACATGTAGGCAATAGACACAGACATGCAGGCAAAAAGCCTAAACACCATAATAAATAAATAAATAAATAAATAAATAAATAAATAAATAGATAGATAGATAGATAGATAAATAAATAAATGTAAATAGATGATAGCCTAGGACTGATATATGTGACCTCTAATCCAGACAGTCACATTACTTATGTATATGGCAGCACAACAAAATTGCTTATTTTCATGTGTTAATTCTTTTATAAGGGCATCTTATCACAAATTTGTAGAACTTATTTTTTTAATTTGGTATTAAAAATAATATCTTCCTTAAGTAATAAGTAAGCTGTTTGCTTAGGAAATTGGACATTTGTTTCAGTTGATAGTTTAAAATATCTTAACATATCATATAACCTAAACCATACTCCAAAACATAGACTCAAACCAACCCTCACATCTTTTCTTGCTTGAGTTGNCCTGTCTGTATGATACATAAAATTAACAAAAGTACACGTATCCAAATATTATCACAAGGTACAAATAATATGAAAAATCAAGGTAGTTTCTCTCCCAACTCTCCAAAGCCCTTGAGTCCTATATAAATATTTGCAAATGAGACATACTTGTATAAACCCCAAAACACAGATTTAGAAGAAAAAAACATAAATTTCAACAAAGAATTAAATAAGACACAAAGAAATAGCTTAATGAACTTAAAAAGAAAGACTTTAAAGAGAATAAATACTTGCATGATGCCCAAGAAAACTCAGACATAAAGATGATGGAAATGGGAAAAACAATCCAGGATTTGAAATTCAGTATTCAGGGTAGCATTCACTAAAGATATAGAGACATTGAAATGACTCAATTTTTGATAAAGATGGTATTTGAAACACTCAATAACCCAATAACAGAATTCACAAGAAAGCCTTACAAGTAGAACAAATCAAGCAAAAGATAGATTATCAGGACTCAAAGGTAGGTTAGAAGAACTACATAAAATAAGCAAATACTATAAAAATTCAAAGAAGAAAAATCACAGGAAAGGAGCATTGAGGAAATGTAGGACCTCATCCTTTAAATTCTGGAAGTAGACAAAGGAGAAGAATTCCAGGTCAATGGAGCAAAACCTTTAAAAATATATCCTAAAAGAAAATTTCTACAAACTGTTGAAAGACTTAACTTCTGCAGATATAGGAAGTCCACAGAACACCAAATAGACAAAAGCAAAATAATAAATCCCCACAGTGTATCATAGATTAANCACTAAGCATACCGAACAAACAAAATGTGTAGGAAACTTCAAGAGAAAAAAATACCAGTAATGTGTAAAGGAAAATCCATTGGAATAACAGCTGATTTCTCAATAAAAATTGGAAGGCAAGATCTTGGAACGATATATTTCAAATCTTAAAAGACCACAGTGACCAATTCAGGCTAACATAACCAGCAAGACTATCCACCATGGTTGAAGAAAAAAGAAAAATATCCCATAATATAAAGAGCCTAAAAGTTTATATCCCACAAACAAAACTGAAAGGAAATACAGGAAGCAGTGTTTCAGGCNGAGGAAAGGAATGAGCATTCCCAAGATAGTGTACTCAAAAAACAAAGTCAAATAACCAAATGATCCATCAACAAATGGATCTGTGGTCTAAAAAGAGAATACTTAAGAGAAAACATGAAAAACTCCATGAAGTAGCTCAAAAATGTCCATTTTCTTAGTCATTAGAGAAATACAAACAAAAATAACTAGGATATTTCATCTTACCCCAGTCAGAGTGATAAAGATCAACAAAATAATGCACATAATCCTGGAGGGGATGTGAGGAAGAGGGAACCCTCAGCCACTTGGCAGGATTGAAAATTGGTCCAGTTACTCTGGAAATCAGTATGGACAATCTTCAACAATTTAACAGTAAATCACCATATAATCACTAACCAATCCTTAGCATCTGTCCACAAAGCTGCACATTCAACTTTATAGCTATCTCCTTGGTCATGTCTATTGCTTGTTTGCACTAGTTAGCAAATGAGAAATAAAGAAACATTATAATACATGTATATGTCGGTGTATAAATATACACATATTGTTTCCTGCCTGGGCTGACAATGTTACCTCTAAGAGCAAAAGATCATTTAACAAAAACCCCAACACTAGATATCAGAAGCACTCTGAGTTGTTGGTCAAAGTTGTCAAAGAGACTTTCAAAACATTACAGGCTATGGCTGGCTATTGTTGAGGATTGCCCCCTAGATGTAGATGGTAGATGGCAATTTATGTTTCTGAAGATAGTATATACTTCAGATAGAGGTACCAAAGGCCTTGGCATGGATCTGAGTTGAAAGCTTCCTCCTTGAATACTAGTTTTCATGGTACAAGAAAGGGTCATGNAAGCTTCCAAAGGAGGTAAGCAACCCACATTCCTACCAAGTTATGACACTTATGAAACACAATGACACACATGACACCATAATCCTTAGGACATAGTGTATGCACACATGCTTTGGTGGTAATCTGTTGTAGGACATTATTCTAAGGTGTGTTACTTTTATTTATGTTGCATGTGTTTAACTCTGTGAAGCCGTGTTCCTTTGTCTATCTAAAAAACCTGATGGTCTAATAAAGAGATGAACAGCCAACAGTGAGGCAGGAGAGAGAAATAGGTGGGGCTGGCAGGCACAAAGGTGAAATAGAAGGGAAAAACAGAAGTAGCCAGAGAAGGAGAGAAGGACTCCAAGGAGCAAGCCACCTAGCTACACAGAAAGCTGTGTAGTTAAAAGTAAGATTTACAGAAGTAAGAGAATGGGAAAATCCCTGAGGCCAAAGATAGACAGGATAATTTAAAGTTAAGGAAAGCTGGCTAGCAACAAGCCAAGTGAAGGCTGGGCATTTATAATTAAGTATAAGCTTCTGTATGTGGCTTTTTTGGGGGGAGCTGGGTGGCAGGCCCCCCATAAGAGCCAAAGGAGCCTAGAAAGTAAAAACAAAACAACCAATAACAGTAACCAACAGCTCTCTAATTGGATTTAAGGTCCGCTTAACAAGTGGGAAATCATGCCTGCTGTTGGAAACCTATCTAATCATCCAGGTATAGTAGAAGAACCTACAACTACCACATTACTAAGCCTATTACTACCTAACCATATTCTAAATATTTGTCCTTTGAGCCATTGGGAAATCCACTCCTTACCTCTCATCAAAGAAACATCTCTTTGCAACAGACGGAGACAATTATAGAAAATCTAAACCAATCAAGATGCAGAGTCATGGAATCAAGTCACAACTCATAGAACTACAGTACAAAGGCTCCACCTAAGCCTGTTGGATCATTGATCAATATGGGGGAAATAGTAAAAGCCAGAAGATCAGGGAGTTTACTGTGAGATTGTGTCTCCTAGTAATGACCCAAGATATGATAAAGTCTCACCAAAATGGCTCCTTAAACATAAACTGAACAAAGATTATGTCAATAGACATGGTTATATTAACCAGGGAAAACTCAGGAGATCTCAATCTTGTACAATGAACCACAGCAACTAAGGAATGCCAAAGTGAGAGAAACAGTCTTTCCAGAGAATATAACATCAAATTTTTATCTAATACCATCAAATTTCTCCAGAAAATTGTACAATATGCTACTTTGCTGGTCAATGATAATATTATGTAACAATATCACAGTATATGAACATTTTTGGTTAATATTTTAAAATTTATTTTCAGCTATGATTTTTAAGAATGGAATTACTAAGTCTGTGGTCACTAACACACAAGGATTAGTGGGAATTAGACAATTATTCACTGTCAGAAAAGATTTTGAGGGCAAATGTGAAACTATCATTCCTCATCACTAGCCAGAGCAAATTAAAGAATCTAGACTTGGTCCCACTAAAGGGCTTATATGCACACATGCACAGACAAGTCTGTCTTAGATACATAACAATAGCTTGAAATGGTATCCAAAGTTCTTGCAGAATTGGGGAATATGTCCTGGGATATAATGCAAACATAATAGGCAGGCAACA
>LZPO01097401.1:37435-48660 GCA_001675575.1 Neotoma lepida | reverse complement strand
TATTTCATTTTTCTTTATTTTATATATATGTACTTTATTTACATTACAATCTTCTTTCCTTCCTCCTTCTTCTCCTTTAACTAACCTCACATCTACTCCACCCCCTCTCATATTCAAATACTGTTCTCCATTTGATTATTATTATTCCCCATATGTAAATAAATATACCAATACAACCTACTGATTCCATTTAAAGATGCTCAGATTCATTTGTTTTTAGGGCTAATCACTTCAAATCTAGGGGTTAATCTCTTAGGAAGACTGATTCTCTCTGTCTCAGCAGTCATTAATTGTCTTAATTTTTTCATGTAATGGTAAGGCCCTGTGAAACATCCCCCCGCTGGTATTGGGATATCAACTGGTGGTGTTATTGTTCATGTCCTGTTTAGGCAACTGTATTGCTAAGNTATCATGTGTGTCTTCTGATGTTTAATATAGACATTTACATCTCTAATGTTCCCCTTTTAGGATTTCTCTTTTTCCTGTTGGTTATGGTGTNTACTGTCTTCAATTTTCCTTCAATTCTAGGAGTTTACTGACTTATTTCTTGATTTCTTCATGTACACAGTTATAATTCAATAGTGTACTGTTTATCTTCTGAATTTGTGACTTTTCTGTTGATTTTCTTCTTGTTGATTTACAACAACATGATCCACTGAGATCATATTGAATTCAGTAAGTTATTTTAATTTTCTTGTGTTTTTTTGACAATTGCTTCATAGCCCAGTGAGTAATCTATTTTAGGGNATATTCCTTGGAATGCCAAGAATAAGGTATATTTTACAGAGTTTGGAGGAACTATTTTTCAGATGTCTGTTAAGTCAATAGGACTAATTATAGAATAGATAGAATTGGTAGCATTTTGTGGACAGTTGTTTTAGGAATCTTGATAAAGGACAGTCTAAATCTGATCAATGACTACATTTGCCTCATTTTTTTTTCTTTATTTTCAGGATGACCTGCCAGTTAGTGGGAATGAGTTATTGAAGGCATCTAACATAGTGTTAAGTATCAGTTGTCATGTCTAGTAGTATTTGTTGTTATAAATTGGGCACACCAAGGTTCAGGGGTTTATACAAAGAATTGGAATGACCTCTGTATGAATCACTACTTCAACCAGTGTAAACTAACTTTTTATCTCCTCTGACTGGTTTTGGCCTGGAGTCTACTCTCTCAGATGTCAGAATTGTGGCATCTGATTGTTTCCTGGTTCCATTTGCTTGGAATTCCTCCATCTATGCTTTCCCCTTAAGGGGGTGCTGTCTTTGATAAGGAGATTTGTTTCTTACAGGCACAAGTACATGGATCTTGTTTGCTAATTCAGTCTGCTTGTCTGTGTCTTTTGATTGAATAAATGAAAGCATTAATATCCAGAGTTATTATCAAGGAATATATATTAATTTATATCATTTTGATCTTCTAGTGCTTGGTATTTTTCTTATTCTTGTGTGGGAAACTACTAGTATTTTGTGACTAAAGACTTCCTAGCAGTATCCTCTGTAGAGTTGGATTAGTTCTCAAAGGTTCATATAGCCTGATTTCAATACAAAATGATTTTTGTCTCCATCTATTATGATACTTTTGTTGGATGCAGTAGTTGGGTTGGCAGCTGTGATCTGATGACTAGCCTTATAATGTGATTTGGTATTTCATTTCTGTATCCCTCAACATAGTTTATTTGTTTTGTATATTTAGTATCTTTATAGTTTCTTTGTGAATATTTGGGNTTCTAGGTGTCCAGTGTAATTTGTACTGTAAGTTTGAGAAATTTTCTGCTGTGACTGAATTAAAAACAGTTTCTTTGCACTGTCATGGAGCTCTTATTCTTCTATGCCNACAATTTACTAATTTAGTCTTTTCAAAGATATTGTATGTTTTGTTTGCAAAAAAAAACCATATTAAATTGTATTGTCTTGCTTGACTATTAGTTTNTCTCCCTTTTCTTCAAAATGTGAGTTTTCTTCTTCTGTGTGAATTTTTACTGATTAAATTTTCCATGGAGATTTTTACTGGACTCTTGAGCTTTTCATTTCCCCCATCACTTCAGTATAGTTTTTATTCAGTATTTCTATTTCCTTATTTAATTCCATTCCCTAACCTCTATTGGCTTCATTGTTTCATCTAACAGTCTGAATGAATTTTCTTTGAGCACACGTATAATCACTTCTTTGAATTATTTGTTTGGAATTTGGCTATGTTACTTCCATCTGGACCACTATTATATAAGCTGTCTTGGTTTTTTCTGTTTCTTATGTTTTTGGCTTGATATTTGCACATCAAGATTTAGACCTTTGAATGAATTTATTTTTATTATTTATTTATATTATCATTTTTTAAAAGTAGAAGTGTTTGCAATGATCAGGAGGAACTGCTTGCATCAATGTTGAGATACCGTTTCCCTCTGTTAGACAGCAGTCCTGATTACCAAGCTCTGTTCCCAGTGTCTCCCTGAAAATAGAATACTGTCTCAACAATAGTCACTCTCTAAGGTTAGATCTGCTATAAAAAGTGTCAAGTATAGTATTTTAGACAAGAGAATATTTGATGACAAGANTTTATATACTCATTCATAATGATGTACATGAAAGAAAATAAAATAAAATTAATGATTGATAGTGGAGTGATAGAAGCTAGAGGAGGTAGATGTACATAAAAAGGGGATACAAAAAAGTCAGATAGTGGGGAAGGATATAATTTTGGCATTAGGGAGATTAGAAAAGAGGTAAAGATATTCTCTTAGATAATGTAGGACATCACACAGATACCATACAAAACAAGCCACTCTGATCTTTTGGAGATAAAAAAATAAAATTGAAGAGTAGTGGTAATATTNAAAAAGGTAAGAACAGAATGTGGCTGGTTTGTCCTGATAAAAAAATACTGGTTATTAAGCAAGGCAGAATAGATATCAACGGAAAAAGAGAGAGCTGGGTGGAGATACAGAATATAAAAGGTGACTGAGTGTTGGCTTCCATCCAGATTCCCATGTATTTTTCTATATTGTCTTGAATGCTGTCTGGTTGCTAAAAGATCATCAAGCTGACAGCGCCATTCCCCTTTGTGAATTTAACTTTGAGNGATTAGAGTACTAGAGCAGCCCAGGCCATGGATAGAACTTCACAGGCATTATCTCAGATATGGCTATACCTCTACAAGTTCTTTCAGGTGTACAATAATTTTATCAACACATTTGAATCTTAGAATATTTTAATTCATGAAAGTAAATCTTTTAATTCACTTATTTCCTATGTATATTTCATAAAAATTGAATTTTAAAGTGCATGATACCTGAAAGTAGACTTTTACTTCTACTGTAACTAAGANGTTTGATTCTTCCAAAATTCTTTTGTCCTAAGTACAAAAGGAATTTTCTAACATCTGTCTAGGAGAAGTATAAATGCACATAGAAACATATAACCATGAGGATCAATAGCTGTATAATTTAGTATATGATTTTTAAGTACATTGACCATCAAAATGATTAAATTTTTTCACACTAGTATATCAGTGAGAAAGCTGAGTATTATCAAGCCAAGCCATTATGGAAACTCTTTTCTCTTTTATTTAAATACTGAACACCGGACAAAAACCCACTGGCCTGATAATNGTCACAATTGCAAAAATCATGACCACATCTACTTTCATGCAGCACTCATTGCAACTCCTTAAACTTGAATTTCTTAGTGATGTGCATCTGTGGAGAAAGCTAATCAAGCATAAGTCTGACTATGGCTTTTAATGCTGACAGTAACTCAGAATGACTGAAGAAAGACAGCATCGCATTAGACTGGTTGATGCCATGTGACTACTGAGCTGTCATCATACTAACAGTGAGGTGCAATGACAGTTTATTGAATTGCAATCTCTATCAAATATACCCAGGACATTATGCAATAATAAAGCAATAAAACACTTCTCTGAATGTGACATTCACTACTGCCTAAAATCAGAAAATATACACATGTGGATTTCAGCCTACTGACAATGATATGGCAGAAGCTGGGCCAATTTGTAGTGAAGCATCCCCTGGCTCATCTCTAAATTTAATCAACTCTCACCAAAAGATAGTATTGATGAAACTCTTAAATTATTTTGCAAAGCAATCTAAATATTATTTTAAGGCAACTTCTAAATTGATATTTAAACAAAGGTTTACTTATACTTTATCATTTTTGTTTCCATAGTAAGTATTGTAATATGATTAAAATTAATTCTAAACTTATATGTATCTACTGCTATAAATATATTATATACNTATTTACTAGTATATTGCATATTTTAATGAGGAACAAAATCAAAGTCCTGAAAAGTTGAAGTTGAAAATAAGTTGAAGAGTTAAGATTGATGATAGGTTCTCCTCTAGTACAAGACTCTGTGGTGTATAAATCAGTTCAGCTAAGTGTAAACCTTTCTTGACATTCAATATAATAATTACTTTTTAAAAGATAGATGTTGTGGTCCATTATATTTTTGCAAATATTTGATATTCTATTATGAGCACATGAGTTGTACTTGCAAGTTTTGGTGCACCATATAATTTAATTCAAATATAAATTGTGAGAAGTGATGTGTGTCATGATTCTTGGGTAACTTCTTACTTCCAGCTATTTTTTTAAACTTCAGATAAGAGTTCTATAATTACTTAAGGATTTTTCATCAAATTCTCATTACTTAATTAATTATTATAGCTCTTATTATGAACTATGTATGCCTTCATATCAGATATTACAAAATCTTCACCAATATGTGTTGAATTTTATTATTTTTACAAATCTTATGGATCTTCCTTCTGGAATTCATTTCAGTTTCATAATCATATATTTTTTTCCTGAGTCCTTATCTTCCAATTGGCCAGACAGCTGCAAAATAATGTCATTGCAACTGATTATTTACTGATAGTTAGATGTGGCATTTCTGAATTTTCAATCTATTGCCTCATGAATCATGGAACTTTCTGTATGCTGATTATGGATCAATACAACCTCCCAGCATTGATCTTTCTAATACTTACCTATAGATCTTTATCCAATCTCAAGTAGTTCCAACACATATACACTGACCAGGATTGTGTTGTTGAGTTGAGCAGTTCTCTTCAATATTTCAAGAATGTTGTCTTTGGACTCTCTCCCCTGTGATATTCTGTATTCGGAATTCTAGCTACTTAAGTTCTCCTCAATTTGCCAGTATGGCTATTCAACTAATGCAATCTATAGCTATTGTCTTTGAGGTTTTGTGACAGTATTCTTTTTAATATGTAAAAAAGAAAAACTTAGTTCCCCAGTTGAAATTGGCCTTATATGACAGAACATACTTTGGAGGCATTCTCATAGCATGTGCCAGCCTTTTTCTCCCATCTTAATCTCTGATGTCCTGAGACAGNGTAGAATGTTGGACACTGCTAGGATTAAAATCATTGTTTGCTTTAATTTAGTTTTTATACTCACAGGAACAATGTGGAAAATATTGTAGTTTTCCATATTTCATTTACTGAATTTTCCATGTTTACATATTGCTTGGCTATATTAATTTGATCCATTACTAAAAATTATATAATCAACATTGACATAATATTAGTCACTTAGCTAAGTTATAGTTAAATAAAGGGAATAATATAAATGTCACATTGCACAGANTAGTAATAACTGTGTATTTTATATTCCACTGGTGGCTTTTCTTGACAATTATCAAGGTGGTAATAGCCAATAGGTATTTCCCATTTACCATTTTCCTAATTTATTAATTGAGTGATCATTATTTTTATGTAGTCTCATGGATTTTCTTGTATATTTTATAAGCTAAAACTATTTTTATTTTTTTGATCATTTATTTCACAATCCATTTCACGTTGAACCCCATGTGAAGTAACATGACAGTCAGTACACAACAGGAATACATATTGAACTCTGGATCTGTGTGTTACAACACTGGTCTTTTGTAATGACGTTCTTACTTTCTTCTTCATCAAGATGTGGGACAAACTCCAAACGCCTGGGCGGGCTCAGCCCACAGCCTTCTCTGTGGCTGCTGTGGCATACTTTCCATGCTTCCCTGTCTCTTTTCTTCCCTGCGTTTTTAAAATTCCCACCCCTCTTGGGGACCTAGTGCTTACCTTTTCAACTCACAACCACCTGGTACTGTTCTTTTCCTTCCTTCTTTCTCCCCAGCTTGCAGGCATATACACTCACCTGCTGGTTCTGTTCATTCCAGATGCAAGGGGGTGGCTGAGTCTAGTCTTAGCCCCCAGGTCGGCGAAAGCCACCTTGAGTGAATTCTCCTCTACCCCCCTTCCCCCCCACTTCAGGAGCAGGAGGTGCAGCTGCTGAGACTGCACTGGCTCCCACCACTATTCACAGGCATTGACAGGGGCTCTGGGCCCCAGCGCCACCTTCGTCCTCATTTCCTGGAGCTCTCTGTGTCCTGAGCTCAGGCCACTTAACCGCANATCCCCATACACCAGGCCTCTTGNCTGAGAGAAGGGCACTGAGGGGCCAAGGAGTCCAGGAAGGCCAAGCAGCTCCCAGAAGCTCCTGGGGGGCTGGAAGAGCTGCTGCACGGCTCCTCCTGGGACACTCCACTCCCACCTGCAGCTGCTGCCAACCAGACCTGCAGGAGCACTGTGACCTTTCANTGGACCCATTCAGTGCAGTCGCTGTTGTCTCCAGCCTGATGACCCTGCCAGTGGCACTAGTGACAGCCCCAGTTGCTTGCAGCCCACCCACCCCCTAGCAGGTACTTTTGCAGCCCAGGCTCATCGGTGATAGCTTCCAACCCAATCCATGCCTTGCCTCAGGCCTTGCTAGACTGCTGGCTTCACTGTGAAGCTGCACAGCACCAGCACCAGAGAAGGCCTTCATGGCCAGTCCAATTCAATTCACAGCACTAGGAAATACTTGCCTTGAGACCAGCTTTAGTGCTGAATCAAGTGATAACTGCTGGCAGAAAAGTGCTACTACACCCCAAAAACTATCTCAAAAATGGTAATACAAGCAAGCCAGTGCTTCATTTCAGGTAAGAGTACTTGATAATTTTATACCTTGAAACTGATTAACAAATTTTGAATATTTCTTACAATATGGCTGAAAACATTACTTCACAAGAATTTAAAACCTTTTTTGCCTGTATGATAAATGATTATCTTGGAAATATATGACCTTGATAAGGCATATCTGGCCTGTACCATTTTGGCATTTACCATAATAATTCACACAGCATTCAAATACTGGTTTAATAAAAATAACAAAAATGAGTCATTATTGGGACTGATACAGGCTTTACAAGATGGCAATGAAGGCTTATTTAAAAAGATTTTTTCTCTGGAATCTGCTAACCAGGATTTACAAGGTAGTAATAAAGATTTACAAAACAGGCTCCTTAGTTTGTAATCTTCTTATTACAAGAACTTCAGTGCATTAATAATAATTGTATAGCCAGACTTGATTTTATTGATAATAAATATGAAACTTAAGGGATAGAGCAATAACTCTCCTGAATAAAGTTGTTACAACTCAGACACTTCATAAGGAAGAAAGATTATCATTAACTGATAAAATAAGGTCTATGGAATCATGTGTTTCAGAAGAACATAAAAGATTGCATGATTCCATGAGAAATTTGGAATCCCTTGCAAGAGAGGAAGTTCACTCCCTGGGACAGAACCTAGGTGNTCATTTGCAAGCCCAGGAAGAAACTCTCAGTAAAGATGACAAGGGACCTAATAAGCAGAAGGGCAAGACCACACAGGTAGTAACATCTCCAGATGGCTTTCATACAATGGCCTATGCTGTCATCATCCATGAGAGGTCAGCAGATGATAGACACCCTGAGCCATATGTGGAATATAGATTACAACTTATTCTTATGAGGGATTTTTTTTAAACATATATGAAGGAAGCAGTAGCTACATATGGCATACATTCAACATTTGTAATACAGATGTTAAATTCATGGTCTACCTCAAAGAGAATTATACCAGATGACTGGAATCAGTTAATTTCAGCTGATCTAGAATATAGACAGCAGTTGCAATGGAAAAACTCGCTGAGAGAGGAGGCTAGGAATCTGTTACAGCAGGGTAAGAGAAGAAGTTTTGAGATCTCCCAAGATCAAATTCTTGGTGAGGGATATTTCACTGATAGGAATGTACAAGCCATTTATGATGACATACAATGTCCCTATGACATACAGCAGCTCTAAATGCTTGGGAAAAAATTTCAGAATTAGGAAAACCAACTGAGATATATACAAAGATATTCCAGGGATCCCAAGAACCTTTCACTGATTTTTTTTTTTTACAAAGGTTGACCACAGCTATAACAAAAGCTGTGTCAGATAAAGAATTAAGACAAATATTAACTGAGTCCTTGGCACTTAACAATGGTAATACAGAATGCAAAAGATTACTTATGCCATTAAAGGTCAGATCAGCTCTTTTGGAAGAATGGATTCAGTATACAAATGATGTTGAGTCTCCTAACTACAGTAATGAGGCTTGGATAGAAGAGGCAATTCCCAGAGGTAGAAAAAGGCCCCAGGGTACCAAATGCTTTAAATGTGGTACATAAGGTCATACAAGTAACAACTGTACATGGGGTGCTCCTAGAAGGAATACTCCTAAAAATAATCAAAACAGGAGACCCCCAACCCTCTGGATTATGTAGAAGATGTGGCAAAGGCTGACATTGGACCAATGAGTGCAGATCAGTAATAGATATATGAGGCAACCCCTTACCAGTGGGAAATACCTCAGAGGGCCTCTTGCAAGCCCCCAAATTGAACATGCTCCAAACATTTCCTGCCACTGTGGAGGAAATTCCTCTCCAGGACAATTAAATAAGCCAATGCCTAATGTAAAGAACGATANTGCACTGGATGATAGAACAGCTCTGATAGACGAATCAAAAGTTCCATTGAAAACAATAAAATAAATATTTTGGCAGACTTCCATAAATGAACAAAGACCAAAGCTTAGAATTCAGATTAATGGCATTGTTCTGGAAGGTTTGGTAGACACAGGTGCAGATGTGACACCAAAATCATAGCATCCGAATTGGCCTCTTGAAGAGGTAGATGTCCAATTTCTAGAGATTGTAAATCTATCTCAGATAAAACAGAATTTGAGATGGAGTGAATGCATAGGGCCAGAAGGATAGAGAGAAAGGCTGAAGCCATATGTGGCAAATGTAGCAGTTAATATTTGGGGCTGAGATCTGTTACAACAGTGGAATACCCAGATAAAAATTCCTACAATTTCAGAAAGGGAATACAGATCAATGCATGATTCTAGGAATAATATCATAACATGATATAAAAAACAATCACCAATCATTCAGGCTGTGCATCAACAGAGCACAACTACTGTTGGGTCCTCAGAAGTATCAACAGCCCTACCTTTAAAATGACTAACTAATAAATCTGTATGGGTTGGATAATGGCCTTTGACAAAAGAGAAACTACAAGCTTTAGAACAGCTGGTTCAAAATCAGTTAAATGCTCAACACATTGAAGACTCTACCAGCCTTGGAATTTTCCTCTACTTGTTACTAAAAAATAGTCAGGTAATTGGAGAATGCTGACAGATACGTGAGCAATTAATAAAGTAATTCAGCCTATTGGCTCCCTACACTCTGGGATACCCTTGCCCTCTCTCCTACCCAAAGAATGGCCTATAATAGTCATTGATTTAAAAGATTGTTTCTTTACCATACAAGAAAATGATNAAGTAAATTTGCCTTCGCAGTACCTAATTATAACAATTCCCAGCCAGTGAAGAGATATTAGTAGAAGGTCCTCCCACAGGAAATGTTAAATAGTCCTACCATGTGCCAATATTTTATGCAAAAATCGTTGGAGAAAATTCATGTGAAATTCCACAATCCACAATTTATCATTATATGGATGATATCTTATTAGCTGATCCAAAGTTAGGTACAAGAGAAAACATGTTTGAAGAAGTGAAAAAAAGTTTTGCCTTGCTGGGGACTACAAATTGGTCCTGGAAAAATACAAAGAGGAGACTCTATTAATTACTTAGGATATAAAATATAGATACAAAAAATTAGACCCNAAAAGGTAAAACTAAGGAGAGGTCAATTGCAGACTCTTAATGATTTTCAAAAATTCTTAGGGACCATTTCCAGCTTCCTGGGTATCATGGAAATATCTAACGATGGACTACAAAATTTGGTTAATACTCTAAAAGGGGAGAAATAATTAAATAGTCCAAGAGAATTATCAGCTGAAGCTGAGAAGAAATTGTCTCTAGTAGAAAAAACAATACAAAAAGCACATGTGGATCATGTGAATCCAGAATTTAAATGCATTTTGGTCATACTCCCCTTCAGACCTTCCCCCACAATTTTTTTGTTGTGCAGAGGAAAGATATTATAATGAAATGAGTATTTCTACCACATAAACCAAGTAAGAAGTTAAAGACTTATATAGAAAAGATCTCTTATTTGATTCAAAAAGGAAAATTAAGACTTCGCCATTTGACAGGAATGGACCCAGCAGAAATTGTAGTACCTTTAACTAATGAGGAAATTTTGTCACTATGGAAAAATAATGAATACTGGCAGAGAGCCTGCAGTGACTTTTTGGGAGAGATTAGCAACCATTATCCCAAAAGCAAGAGATAGAATTCATAAAGGTGACTCAATGGGTCCTTCCTTACATTGTACAACAAACACCCATTTCTGGAGTCCTCACATTCTATACTGATGCAAATACATCAGGGAAAGCAAGATACAAATCAGGAGACTTGAGTAAAGTGGTTCAAAGTCCATACAACTCGGTACAAAAAGCAGAACTGTATGCCATTCTTATGGTATTGATGGACCTCACAGAACCCCTCAATATAGTCACTGACTCTCAATATGCAGAGAGGGTTGTTTTACATATTTAAACTGCTGGGTTCATTCCTGATAATACAAAATTACCTTCATTATTTATACAATTGCAGGAAATCATCAGAAATAGGGAACATCCTATATATATAACACATATCAGATCTTATATGGGTCTGCCAGGACCTCTAGCACAAGATAATGATAAGATTGATCAGTTACTAATAGGTAATGTGCAGGAGGCCTCAGAATTTCATAAGAAACACCATGNAAATAGCAAAGGTTTGAAGAAGAATTTCTCCATCACTTATCAACAAGCCAAGAATATTGTAAAAAAATGTCCTACTTGTTTTTTCTATAACCAAACTCCATTACCTGCAGGGA
>LZPO01097400.1:89842-108211 GCA_001675575.1 Neotoma lepida | reverse complement strand
GAGGTGATCCTTGGTATCTGATCTCAGACTTCAGAGCCTGTAGGGTAGTTGGAGGCTATTACATCATCCTTAGTCAGCTCTCAAGCCAGGACTTGACTTCGGTGCCTGGAATCCAGGGTCTAGCCACTTTGGATGAAGTGGCTGCAGTAGAAAGACTGTGATTCCTCACACAGATTAAAGACCTGCTCGTATACATTAGAGACATATGCAAATACTCAATTTAAGTAAGAAACTCACTTAGGGATGTCTCCCAGCGACAACACATTAATACTTTTCTAATATTTTAGGGCATCCTCGGACCGTCTTGGAAACGGTGAAAGGATGACAATGATGGATCACCAGTACCCTTCTTGGATCTTTGTCAATGAGAGGACATTCATAACCAGGTAATCATACACCTGTATGATATGTTCGTCTGCTCCAGTCACTGGGAGAATATGCCATTCAGACTTTTCTAAGCATGACCTATGACCAACAAATATATATATTGAAAGAATAAAAGTATCCAGATCAAACATCCAGGGAAAATGCAGTTTAATTGTAACTTATTTATTACCTTAAACAGGCTCCATTTTACACAGCCCAGACCACACTGTATCTTGTTTTACAAGCCCGTCATTAGATTATAAATATTTCCCCACTAAAGCAAATCTTCCTAAAGTGTTTTGAATGATACAGTAGCATTCAGTGATACAGAAATGCTACCCTGTAGTCATTCCCTAACTTCTGTCTTCTAGATGGCTGTAGTTTTGTTTTGATACATAAGACATAGGCTGTTGACAGAAACAGCTGGGGATCAATGTGTACAAATAAGGCAAGGCTGCTTCTTAAAATTAGCTCTCTAAAAACATCTGCTTTCGCCAACAGCTGAAGGTCTCATGGCCTCTCTTCCTCATTTCTTACAGGAGTGCTTGGTTATACTAGGTAAAATGTAAATAGCTTAAGAGTAAGAATTATCCATTTTTTGCGTATGTTGCACGAAGTTGGACAGGTGGGTGAGCTTAGTGTATGAAATGATTTTTAAGTGAAACATAGATGCTCATCTTATTTTAACCCTTATGGAAAGTATTAAGAAAATATAAGTATGCACAATCTTTGGTTTCACAAATATTAGAAAAAAATAACAAAGGAAAGCATAATCCATTAGAAAATTATTGACAATAGATAATACTTTAAATAGACCTAAATTATTAAAACAGCCATGCGTAATTAGCTCTACAGCACTGCCGCAATCCTCAGCCAGACTGCATTGGGCTTTCTTATTTCTTTCTTTATTTACAGGGATGGGAAAGAAGGGCTTATTTAGCTCACCTGTACATTTAGCCTTAACACTTAATACGTAAAATTAATATTTCCATCTCTGAAAATATTTTGACAAGCGTTTTATAATACTCAGCTATACTATAGAAGAAATAAAGGAATGCATTTTGAAAACCTGTGTACATTCCCACGATATTATTTCTCTGCAATTAAATATGTCACAATGAAACCGCACATTGTTGGGGATGTTTCCAAAGAAGATGCTCAGATTGTCAGGACCTTTATTTTTTGTCTTTGAATTGGTCAATTGAAGAACCTAGAGTTTGTCTTCCATTATCCAGGGTGTCTTTTAGACCATGGCTCTCCACATGCTCATTACAGCCTTGTGTGACTGAGTAGCATCAGGAAGCAGCATAATCCCACAGACACTATGCATTAAGATAGAACTTTTTACCCCACGGTCTGTGGAACGCTTGATTCTGATTCAGAATCTCACCAACAGCACAGATGATGGGCTCTGTCCCAGAACTGGTCAGGTGACTCTCCTGCCTACTGAACTCACTTAACTACTCAGAGTAGGAAGGGCTGAAGTTTTGGCAACTTCTAACTTTCTGTCATAAAACTCCAGGAACCATAGGAAATCTCTGCAAAACTGTCATCAAACATGATAACAATATTGCTGGCTGATTATGGTATCCAGTATATACACATCTGACTAACAGCCCCACTTGTTTACTTGCTGAAACAGATTTTCAGCTCTCTGTCTGCATTGGGCATCATAGTAAACAAAACAGAAATTGTCAACTTATTAAGGTATTTTCATTTTTGCCTGTACCAAAATGCAGGAAAGTGTTGGAAGTTGTTATTAAAATAGATTTTAAAATATGAAAAAGTAGTATCTACCTAATTGAAAATTTGGTTTCAGTACATTTAATGAGAATTAACATATGAGCAATAAAACAAGAGGTCCGAGGGTCATGGCCCCACAGCCAGCAAAGCACTTATTTTATATCTTAGGACTGGATGACAATTTGTTTTCCAGACTTCCTGGCTCACGGCTGTTGGCATCGGTTCCTTTCAAGCCCCAGTAACTATGGTTCCAGTTGCTGCTTCATTGCCTGAAGACACCACTGTGCCGGGTGCCCATGCAAATATTCCAAATTGAATATGGTTCCATTTGGTCGCTTTCAAAGCACTTTCATTTACCTTGTAAATCAGAACACTTTAGAAGTGAGTAAATACCAGCCCTGTATTTAAAGCAAACAAACAAAACGTCCAATCCAATTTCAAATGCAGGTCAGATTTCAGAACTCAGTAGGCTTTGTTTTTCTCAGAACCTGATATCAACCCTCACAGGCCAAAAGGCACATGTGCATTCCTGCCCTTAGTAAATAAGTTTAATTAGCATGGCGTCATGAGTTTATGCAGAAAGTGCATTATTCCTTACAGCTTCTTTTTCTGGGCATGTTGGCCAGTACCTTTGGCTGAGACAAAAGAACCAGCCACCTACATTTCTAAGCATAAATTATACACAAAGGGACAGTGTTCCCGAGGCTGCCTCCTACCTGGCTCCAAGACCCAGAGGGCATTGTTGCAGTGGGAGTCCAGAGTCTCCTCATCAAACGAGTGAACACCAAGCCCCAGCCAGCGAGGTCTATGAGAAGTATTGCTCCCAGGAAGGCCACTTCTGAGTTTAATGAGGATAATGAGGATGAGGTTTTTATAGAGTCAAAAGTTTAAAATGAGCTAGAGACAAAGGGTTTGAAGCATGTGCTTAGAATCATCTCCTTTAAAACATGGACATTTTTCTGTGTGAGGATTGTTTTAAAAATTTTCACAGTATTGCTATCTGACGATCTGGTGAAAATTAAAGATTATTTAAAAAAAACAAACCTGAATGACACTGTGGGGGTGTGTCACAGAAACTTCAGTAATGTCCCCAGATATGTGGAAAGAGGGTACTTGTTAAAAGTTCTTAATAGCCAACATTTCCCCAAAGGCATATGTTGTCAGTAGTCATTGAGTGTATCATTTACAGTCCCCTACTACTACCAGTATAATTTATCTGCTACGTTACCCATGCTGTCGCTTCAGCAAGTTCAAAAAACAAGACCTTTCCAAGATACACAGAGACTTTTCCAGAGTCTGAAGTCAAATTGTAAATGCTCCGCCCCTGTTTATTACCTGTATAGAATTTAATTTCTGATGTCTCACCAGTTGCATTGGTAAAAGATATGCATCATCTATGTCACCGTGCTCCCCCAAGCAGACTGAGATTCAGTTTCCATATTTTATTCCCTAAACAAGTGATGTTTGAGGGTGAACCTTGAGCCAGAAACTAGAAGAGCTAGGGGCTTAGACAAAGCAGAACCCTTCTAGAAGGAGCTTGCTGTCTGACGCTGCAGCTCTCAACTTGCCCAGAAAATTGCTCAGAGGTCAGGCCATTCCTCAGAGCTCCTGGGTCTTCATCCAGGGTAGGCATCTTCATGTCCAAGTTGCTAGGTGGCTCAGCCGCTGTGCTCTTTGTGAAGTGCAGGTATAAGGAGGCAAAACCAAGTGAGAGGACCTCCCCTGACTGAGATCCAGGAGAGACTATTTGTATTGAGTTCTGACTAGGGGGGAAGCTAAGGACAGTTTAGAGAATCAGGATCAAGAGGTATCTGGTGCAGGAAGCCTCAGAATCCAGTGGCCAGTGAGTTAGAACAAGCATAAGTTTCCAGCCTGGCTGAGGTACACGACACGTGAAAGCATCTCTCTCTTTAAATTTAAAAATATATATATTCATTTTACGCGTATGGATGCCCTGTCTACATGTATGTCCATGCACAATGTGCAAGTCTGTTGCCAGCAGAGGCCAGGAGAAGGCATCAGATTCTCTGGGAATGGAGTTGTGAGCAGCTTTTAAGTCCTGCGAATCAAACCTGGATCCTCTGGAAGAGCAGCCAGTGCTCTTAACCACTGAGCCATCTCTCCAGACCTGAAAGGCTTCTTTAAAAGGACACTAAAAAGGAAAGCAGGAGAGGGACCACACAGGACCATGTGCCAATGAGAAGATTGGAGGGTTTCCTCAAAGAGCTACGGGTACCATTTAAAGGCATTAAGCGAGGCAGAAGCAGATGCAGATATGATTAGACGTGTTCTGTGCTCAGTGGACATCATGTGAGTGACAGGTGAGTGTTACTAGGAACAGCAGGGCTGTTGGTTAGTGTATTATTTCAAAACAACAAGAAAAACTAGCAATCAGAGTCATGAGAGCAAAGCCTGTTACAGTGGCTATAAAGCTGTGTGAGGAGAAGCTCCTGCCTGGAGCTCCTGCTTGCTCACGTCAGTGGCCCTGAGAATCACGCAGCACCTTCTAGCAACACTCTCATGGGCCAGCTGAGTCTGGATGGCCTACAGGTAACAAGTGGAGGACTTCATTAAGTAAAATAATTGGATCACTTCCCTGTCAAGGAGCAAAGCATCAAAGTGTGAAGCCACCTTTGGTCTTCATTCTTAGCAGGCACAGAGTCCCTCACCTTTCACATACAAAGGACATTGTTTCACAGCACACTTGTGCCTCTCCAAACAATGACCAGTGATGTGTGGCACCGCTGCGTTTACTTTTCAAGTGACTTTTTGTTCTTCAAAATTTTCCATTAAGCCTTGTTTTAGAAAAAGTTGAAACCTTGAAATGTAAGCGTACACCGGGGATGAATGAGAAGCAGGCATTTGGAACCGTGATCTCGGCTCCCTACGCAGCCAATCAATCACCTCCCCTTCCGAAGCCCCGTCAGCCTTGCACAGTTGAAGCTCCTTGAAGCAGCCTTGGACAACTACAGCAGCCTCGCCTGGGGCTTCCATTCTGAGGCCCATTCTCGTGGAGCTACCAGATGTTTCTCTCTTATGTAAGCCCCATTATCTTGCCAAAATCTTCCAAAGGTTTCTTGCCCTGCTCAGAGCAAGATGCACGCCCCTCAGGACAGCCTCAGAGGCTAGCAGGCCTTCGACGACCTTCTTTGGAATCACTTCTCTCCCTTCCCGTCAGAAGTGCCAAGCCTGGTCCTGCTCTCGGGGCACTTGTGTGTCTGCCTGGAGTCTCTCCCTCACTCTTCCTCTGGCTGTGTGCTCCCATTCCTGAGGCCTCAGTTTACTATCTCAGACCTTCTGAGCTGCCTCTCTTACATCTTCTTTCCAAGTACTGTACCACAGAACCATGTTTTCTTCTCAGAAATCTTACCCTCTTCCAAATGAGGGTGTTCCTTTGTTTTCCTTTCTTTTCTTGCCCTCTGCTAGAAAGTCATCCTCTTCTGTAGACGCCCCCAGTGCTCTGTTCGAGGCCGTACCTTGCTTCTACTGCAACACCTGTTAGTTACACTTTAGTCCATTACCAGAGTCCCACTGCATAGACATGAGAGTGACCGCCTCAAAGACCTTACCCATGGCGTTACTATGACTTCACGTATATCATCCCCACATGATGTTTTCCTGTTGAGGGGTAAAGTAAGTATCCTCGTGATGCATCTCTCTTTTTGTAATGTACATACAAATTTAGAGTCACTGGAAGTAACCAGTGTAGTTCTAGTCAGAAGGACGACATATCTGAACTGTCAATCTCCCTGTAGAAAGTCTCCCCTCTTTTAAAAAGCTATTACCCGAGTTCTCAGTGCTGTAGATGTAGAAGATTGGATCCAACAGTGGGATTGTCAGCTGCCCTGGACTCACTGAGGACTTGGTAGGAATGCAGATTCTCAGGGTCCACCCAGAACTCCTCTATTAGAAGTGTGGCAGGCACAGCTCAGCAGTCTTGTCTCCACAAAGCTCTGTGGGCCATGCTGTTGCCCATTCAAAGTTTGTATTTAAAGTAGGAGTCACTGGGTTTCATGGCATTCACATAGTGCATGGTATACTATGCTTCCATGTTTGGGTAGCTTTCAGACAGGATTTTCTTCACCATCAAGTGCTTTTCACTCTGTTCCCTCCCCAAACAGCACTAACAAGAGACAAAGTCACTCTGTTCCCTCCCCAAACAGCACTAACAAGAGACAAAGTCACTCTGTTCCCTCCCCAAACAGCACTAACAAGAGACAAAGTCACTCTGTTTCCTCCCCAAACAGCACTAACAAGAGACAAAGTCACGTTGGTCAAAAGTGTCAAGTCTTCCCATTGGATTGGCATCAAAGCATGAGCAATGGCACTTATGTGTAAATGGCATTGACACTGTGCCCCAGCCCCTGCTGCTGGGTGTCTCAGGCCAGAGGAGAAGATGGCTAGGCAGAGCCTTCTTTCACTCCGGCCTCTGCCCACAGACAGCACAAGCTGCCACAAGTACTTAGCTGCTTGTGGCAGCAGAAAATGAGGTCTGATGTGCAGCCTCCCATTTCAGCGGCCAGCTAGACAGCAGGTTATGTTTTAATTTTTAACCTTAAACTTTAGAAACCAAACATGAAAGGCTGTGGGAAGTGCCCCCTCTCTCTGATGGATAAAAAACCCTGTAGGGTTCAACCTTTTCAAATACTGATATTTATTCTTCTGAAAGGAATCTCTTTGAAATGGTCAGACCCAGGCCTGTAAACCCAAAACTGAGGAGACAGCAACAGAGGTTCCTGAGTTCTAGGCCAGCTTGGGCTACACAATAAGAGTTCCATCTTTCTATCCTGTCCACACCTTGTATGGCTTAGTGATGTGGTTCCAAGTAGCAAGAACCCTCTCATACAGTGGAGTTTGTGTAGTTAAAACATCTGGAGCCTCTCCTTCATCTACCACCTAGTTCCCCCCACCCCCTGCCCCTGACCAGGGGCAGCTGTTGATAGTCTAGCATAGAGTTTCTGCAGCAGCCAGGAACTCTTCCTCTTTGAAAGGACAGAAGCTTGGTGCATGTGCCCGTGCACAGGCAGGACTCTGACGTCAAGAGAGGCAAAATTTGCTTCAGTCAAGTTGGCCCTCTTCTCCCCAGCACCCCCCACACACCCCCCAGCTTTCAGACTTTGGAACCCAATGCCTTCATTTGCAATGGAAATGTGACTAACCTACTTTGCTAAGCTGAGTAAGGTCTGTATGCCAGGTGGTGAGGCATTCTTCCTTCAACATCCCAGCCAGAAAAAGAGGCCCTAGGCAAGGAGACCTGGCACCTCAGGTTTCTTCAGGGGGAGGCCTTGCTAAAGTTTGCAATTTCGATTCCAGGATTCACATGTATAGTAAGGAAGGATAAAGTGGGGTTTGAGAATTTTGCCAGTGCTTACAGACATCAGTAGTTTAGAATGACATTGTTAGCTGGCTTAAGGATTTATTTTCTATTATTCTCATATGTCCTGATTCTGCCTTTCTAGAGGCAGGCAACCATTTATACTATGAATTGTGGATGTCAGTTATAAGAAATCATGAATACATTAAACACTTAATACACAGATTGGAAAGTGTGTGGCATTACAACCCACAAAATAATAATCCCCACAACAGTCAATTCTGTTGACTAAAAAACAAAATAGTTATTTTTCAGGTTTATTTTATTTGTATGTGTGTGCATGTCTGTAGGGTGTGTGTGTGTGAGAGAGAGAGAGAGAGAGAGAGAGAGAGAACTCGTGTGTATATGTGCATGCACAGTCCCCATAAGGACCACAGGCTTCAGAGCCCCTGAAACTGAAGTTACAGACAGCTGTAAGCCAACTGGGTGCTTAGAACCAAACTTGGGCCTTCTGGTAGAGCCCTCAACCTCTGAGCCATCTCTCCATGCCCTAATTTCTAGTTGTTTTATAAAAGCATGTAGAATGTTTTAAATTAAGCTTTTGAGTTGACCATATGAAATTGTTAAATAATCTCACTGCTAAAATTTGACATTATGAACAAAGTCAATGGAAAAAAGAAAACAAAATGTGCAAACAAGGGGTAGGGGGTGTTTTTATTCTGCCCTGTGTATTGAAGGTTCTCAAGTAAAACAGTCCTGCTCTAAAACATGGGAGGATCCACAAAGAATGTCACCTAATGCTAACAGCAGGCTGCAGTTCAGTGACTGACTTGAACCATCAACATTTTTCAGCAAGTCTCCCAGAGAGTGACACCGACATAGGAGGTACAGCCAAGCATGGCCATGGACGTTACTTGGTACATGGTAGTCTCTGAAGTTCATGTTGCGTTACAGCGTGTGACAGTATTAGTACTTTGTTCATATTGGGTACAAGTTGTAAGGATCAAGAATGGAACAGAGCTCACTGATTTCCAGGGAAAGTGTAGAAGAGCCACTTACAATGCTGTGAACAATTGGAAAGGCAAGAGGGGATTATTATGTTGCAACACAAATTTGACATCCATGTGTCTCTGAATAGGAAGCATATCTCCCTTCCACCCATCATCCTGTCTCGTGCCTGCGTTTATTACAGTTTACAAAATCAAATTAGTGTTTCTTCTAGACAGCTGAATAGTATGATAAGAAAGAGGAACTTAATTCTTGCTAAGTTCATTATCGATGGCACACGTCAGAATGTGGGTGGCTCACATCTGCTGAGCAGCTACAGTTCTGGCCACAAGGTACAAAGTACACCTTAGTATTTTATAGTTCACTCACATATGCTTTTAACTCATTAAGGCCAAGCAGTACCTTAGAAGGAGAGGCACCCTTAGCATCCCCTCTCCCCTTGTCAGTTCCTTCCTGGCTTGCTCTCTTCCAAAATTCATGCTAGAGAATTCTGGATACCCATCAGCATCTCCCATATCCCTGCCCTGTAATGCCAGTGTTGGGATGCCAGTTTCTATGGTGGAAGCTGATGGTCCCATGATTTCCTTTAGTTAGAAGTTCAGTATGTATAGAAGTTTGGCATTTCTCAGTTTAGTGAAAACACCTTCCCCTTAAGATAGTGTGTGAAGACGTTCTTAAAAACTCATGTTATGTACTGTGATATAATATTTTATGTTCCAAAAAACCCACAAGCTTTTCCCAGAAAGTCAAGATTTGATGACTCACTGGAATGTGTTTAAATCTTATTTCTGTTTCTTTGCCATCTCTGTGTCTTCTAGACATCCCAAGTTCATGAAAAAGGACCAGATGTGTAGCCCCTTTCTGAGCTACCATTTTAGAGATTTATTGGGCGATTTGAATGGCCTGTGCTGACCAACTGGTCTGTGTTGGGTGAGGACGTATTTGGGAGCTGAAGAAGAAAGAAGCACAATTTGTTTTTATATTCATTAAGAATGAGTCCACTTAAGTGGGCGCTTAAAATTCTGCTAAAACTACCACTGACAAGTCGTATTGTATATTTAATCCTGCTCCTTTTTATGACAAAACAAACCAAAAAACCTCAGTAACACTTTTCATCTAGCTATAAGTGCCTATACTTTAGTTGTTTTAGACTCCTAGACTCTAGATCATTCCATGGGACATTCAAATGTCTTCTCAGCCTTGTTCTTGAACCTCTTCCTCAATGTTATGATGGTCTCAACCTCCCTTGCTGCCTCCATGTTGTCTCATGCCAAAATTCCCCTTCAGCTCCCTACCTCCTGGCTTTAGTGTTGGTCTGCCCTCCTCTTGCCTAGCACTCCCCAACTTCCCATTTCCCANAGGATGAGTTTGTTTCTGAAAGTGCTCGTTCTTACAAATCCCTGGTTCATGCTCAGCTCCGAGCTGCTCTCACAGACTGCAGAAATGGTGATATGTTCTTANNAGTGTTCAGCTAGCCTGGCAAGCTCTTCTGTTTAGTCATTGCCCACCCAGGTTCACCACAGGGATCATCTTGTGCTCACCTTCTGTGTATGATTCTGGCATGTACGAATGAGTGACCATTAGTTCAGCCTTTCTGTTAGCATGCTTAATTTGGTTTAGCAGACACAGAGAACGAATGGACGGTAGCTCTTTATCTCCTTATGGCCCTNNTTTCAACTAATCAACCTAGTCTATCACAGGCTCCCCTTTCTTTCCAGTGTTACATACACCCATTCCTTCACTGGGTCCATGAAACTAATCATCTTTTAAANTCCCCTCTCTNGTAAGATGCACACAGTTAAAAGGCCCTTGCAGAATGCATTCANAATTGCTAGGGTTTTTCACATAACTTCTAGATTTTATGACTCCTCATTTTACGTTTTACCACTAACTTTGCTAAATTAATTTAAATGCTTTGGTTTACTGAGTTAAAGCCTTCTTCTATGCTCCCAGATCCTTCAAAGTTAATACTTAATCANAAATATCCTCTCGTGATGAGATAAATGTGGAAAACTCTGATGGTCTCTTGTTACCCTATGTTGCACAGTGGAGTATGGACTGGCAGGATTCCTCTGCAAAGAGCCAAATTATAAATATTTTTAGGGTGTGTGGATCATAAGGTTCCTGTTGGAGACATTCCACTCTGCAGTTATAGCTCAATAGCAGCCACAAACAATAAGCAAATAAATTAGTGTGGCTAGACGCCATTACAAATTCATTTACAAAAACAAGCATCCCCAGGACCAGGGGTTGTCAACTCCCCAAGTCATTTGGAGATTTGTTTCGGTGTGAGAGGATTTGTTCAGACTCTGTTCAGGGACTGAACATTTCCATTGCATGGTCCTGAGTGANGCTCCGAAGGCTTGTGCCATGCCACATACTGGGGTTTTTCCAGAAGCAGAAGCTGAGGGGGTGAGATTATGTAAAGCTCCGTGTGCTTCCACAAGGATGCTCTGTCCTCAGCATATCAGGACTTGCATCCCTAGTGAACCTGGAACTTCTTTGTGCTGTTCTGGCATAAACAATGAGAGCTTATAAAGGGCTATTGGGATCTTTAGTGGTAATACAATTTTAAAGGTAATATGTCACAATAATGACCCCAAGGGACAAAATCAGTGTAGCAGAAATACTAGTTAATATTAAACATTTTTAGTAAGCCATTGAGGAAATGGAACAGTAGCCTGGAAGTCTTCACTGGGATTTCCTTCTATGGTCATTGCATGGAATGTATGGACCCTGGAAATGTGCACATTGGAAATTGCAAGTGAAGAAAAGTCAATACAAAAAGCATGTTATGTGCACATTGGAAATTGCAAGTGAGGAAAAGTCAATACAAAAAGCATGTTATGTGCACATTGGAAATTGCAAGTGAGGAAAAGTCAATACAAAAAGCATGTTTATATGACTCCAATATGTAAAAACAATATGCATAAAGCCTGTTGTTCAGTATTCAGCCAGTGTTTGTTGACTAACAGCTTAAGATGAAATAAGTATCTACCCTAAACATCAGGAAAATTCACTGAAAGCAAACTGACTGCTCTTACAGAGCCTGTACACTTATGAGAATGGCAAAGATATTTGAGGATCAAGGAGATATGCACAATGAAATACTTGGAATTAAATGTTATGGAATATTTTTTGATAAATAAGTTTACTTTNAACAACTTTTTTCTCCTTTATCTTGTTATTATTGGTTTCCTTAGGAAGAGAATATTGTGATAGTTTTAGAACCAAAATTAATTGAGTGCCTACTATGCGCCAATACTACCAGGGTGTACTGGATGGTTTTGGGTCAACTTGACACAAACTAGAGTCATCAGATAGCAATGAGCCTCAATTGAGGAAATGCCTCCATAAGATCCAGCAGTAAGGCATTTTCTCAATTAGTGATCCATGAGGGTAGGTCCAGCCTATTGTGGGTGGGACCATCCCCGGGCTGATGGTCCTGAGTTCTCTAAGAAAGCAGGCTGAGTGAGCCATAGCCTCTGCATCAGCTCCTACCTCCAGATCCTGCCATGCCTGAATCTTGTCCTTACTTCCTTCAGTGATGAACAGCAATATGGAAGTGTAAGTCAAATAAACCCTTTTCTCCCCAACTTGCTTTTTGGTCATGGTGTTTTAGAATAGAAATCTTAACTAAGACACAGGGATACATAAAATCTGAAGGAAACTTCTGAACATCCCCTCCCTCAAGGAGCTTCGTTCTGGTGGAAAAGACAGACACATAATTGAAAAGTCAAATTTATAGCAGGACATTATGGCTCATGCCCTTAATCCCAGCACTCTAGAGGCAGAAGCAGGGGGCTTCTGGTCTACAAAGTGAATTACAGGCTGTCCAAGGCTACACAGTGAGACTTTGTCTCAAAAAACAAAGAAAGGAGAGAAGGAAGGAAGAAAGGAAGAGAGGGAGAGCAGAAGTAAGTCAGGCAGTCAAACTTATAGAGCATTAGAGGATACCTCAGAGGCAGGAGTGAAGGAAGAACACAAGATATGAAATGTTGAGAGACACAGAGATTTAGAATGGGTGCTCAAGAAAGACTCCTTACGTAGGTGGCTTTTTAAAAATGGGGGATGGGGACTTTATTTTTATTTTATGTGTATGGGTGTTTTGCTTGCATGTATGTCTGTGCACCATGGGCATGAATTGTCTGTGGAGGCCCCAGTAGAGGGTATTGGATCCTCTGGGTCTGGTGTTATGAAGAGCTGTTAGCCAACATGTGAATGCTGAGAAAGAACCCAGGTCCTCTGGAAGAGCAGCCAGTGCTCTTAACCACTGAGCCATTTCTCCAGCTCCATAGGTGGCTTTTGATTAAATGTTTAAGGAAAACGAATGAATGACCTAGCAATGTGATAGTGGAGAGGAGGTCACTCTAACTGAGCAATCANCAAGTTCAAAGCCTTAAGACCTGGAAAGTGCAAGAGACATCAAGAAAGCCAAGTGTAGCAAGTGAAGGGAAGAGTAATCGGGAATGAGATAGATGGGCTGAAGAAGACTAGATGGAACNTAGTCTCTCAAGTCGCCATGATAATGGGATGTTGAATTTTATGCTGAGAAGACTTTGAGGAGTTTTGAATAAAGGAGGAAAATGGCCAAGTTCACATTAAAATAATTCCTGTTGTCAAGAATACACAGTAGATACAAGAAGCCTCATGGAAGGCCATTTCTGTAATCTAAGTGAGATGTTAAGCCTCTCCAGATGTGATGACTCAGAGGGAAGGGCAGAGACAAAAGAGGCCGGAACCAGTGCCCCCACAGGGTCTACCCGTCACCTCAGTGAGAGTCCTCTAGAGCAGTGAACATCAATTAAGCCATTGATTGACCATTGTTGTAACATCAAAGAGAACCATAATGTCAGATGCTTAGCGTTGGGTGGTTAACTGTTGTGAAACAAAACAAAGCAAAAATGTAAACCATGTTTGCTTCACAGCNGCCTCTTTGACCAAGCTCTCCTGCCACATTCCTCTTATTTATGAATTAGCATATTTAAAATGTGTTAATGTTCTACGAATATTTCTGATTCCTGTGGTGTGACTTAAATTAAAATGGCAGAATAATAACAAGTCCACAGAAACGTTTTTTTCATCTCATACTTTTATGAAGTGAAAGTTCTATTACTGTGTTTTACTATTCTAAGGCTTAGGATTGATTGTAACTGAAAAAAATGTTCTTTTTTTTTTTAGGGAAAAACTTAATTCTTTATTGGAGGCTTATAATGTTTTCTATGAAAACCAGAAAAATCTGCATATTTTGTATGGACAGGTAAGCCCACTGAAGACATGCAACAGCTTGATTCACAGAGTCTATACCGTGTAACTGAGTCAGGGTGAGCTGGAGTCTAGAACCTAGGGACACGTGGGGTCTAAATAAGCAGGTAAATCTCTCATTTATTGTGATTGTCATGTTTAGACTAATTCACAAAATAGTAGGCCNGGAATGCCTGCAAGTTTCTAAGCATTCTTGGCAAAGGATAGCATACAAAAGAAATAATATTAAGGACACATTTGCTTTCTGTTTTAAAATGGAATTTTTCTCAAATAATGGATAATGTTATGAACAGTTTCTTAAATTCAAAGCAACATTTGTGTGGAGAGGTGTGCACTGTAACACCATTTGCAATGAGAAAATATGATGGTTCCCTTGTATTCACCAGTGTGGCATTATTATAATAAGTCATGCTGTACCTGAAAAGTTGAGTTTGATTTGTTCATTAAAATTAATAAGTTGAGTTCCAGTGAATGTATGCTATTTCATAATGTCAATAATCTTAAAATGTTAGAGAAATAGTTCAGTCATTTAAACTGTCTAAAAATTGGCTTTTCATAATCACCAATGATTTTATAATATAACTTTCTAGTTACTATATTCTCAAAGTTTCTATAACAATAATATATTACCTTAATAAAAAGATAATTAACATATAAAACAGAAGATAGGTTTGAAAATAAATTGTATGAGAATTGTTTTGTTCTTCACATTTCTTTATTTACTTGCAAAATATATATACACCCCTGTTTGCTAATTTTTCTTCACTCACACAATTACTCCTTTTGTTATACTATTTCTATTTTGAATGAGTACTTAAAAACTATTAATTTTTTCACAAATACATTCTTAATTGTGTGTGTGTGTGTGTTGCATGCACAGAAGTATGCAAGCATACATACCTGTTCACACGTGAGGAGGCCAAAGAATGATGGCTCAGGCTATCACTCCTCTCTTCATTGCTTTGAACCAGCATCTCTCACTGAACTGGAAGCTTGCTGCTTTGGGCTAAACCATTCAGAGAGCTCTAGGGCTCAGACTGTCCCCAGCCCCTGATGCTNGGGTTACGGACAGACACAGTCATGCCAGGTTTACACAGGTGCTGGGGATTTGAACTCAGGTTTCCACTTTTCTGTTTTGTATCATATGGTGTGTTTTTATGTGCATTCTTTTTCTTTTATTGAAATGGAATCTCAATATATTGCCCTGGCTAGCCTGGAACTATACACTAGCTAGTATCCAGAGATCTCACACCTGCCTCTACCTCTTTGCTGATTTTAAAGGCATGCATCACCATCATCCCTTAACAAGCAATCTTTCTTTTTGTTGTACATAATATCATGAGTTAAATTATTACTATTTATTCAAAGAACTAAGGCTCTCAGTGACTATTTATTCTGATTTCTAATTCATTATAGTTTTTAAATCTCCTATACTTTTAAATTAAATGGACCTAAAGCAATATAATGCCACTTAATCCAAGAATCAGAGCTCAGAAAGCATTTAATGCACTGTGCCTGTTGGTGGACATGCCAAGACACTGTGGCTTATTTTTGCCAGGTATACTGTTTTAAAAATAAAAGGTGCGGGGTGGTGGTGGCACACGCCTTTAATCCCAGCACTCGGGAGGCAGAGGCAGGTGGATCTCTGTGAGTTCGAGGCCAGCCTGGGCTATCGAGTGAGTTCCAGGAAAGGCGCCAAAGCTACACAGAGAAACCCTGTCTTGAAAAAACAAAATAAATAAATAAATAAATAAATAAATAAATAAATAAATAAATAAAAAATAAAAGGCTATTTCAAAATTAGAATCGTTTGCAGATAGGCTGAGAATCCATCCGGGGAGATGCATAAACCTAGAAATATCTCCTATAGACTTCCTTTCTACATATTCAGTAAAGCATTTACCTATCTATAAATGATGCCAAGACAATTACGGCTTCTTCCTTAGACTGAAGACGGACAACTGATTGTTGAAGGAATGCTGGATATTTTCTGGGGAGTAAAAAGACCCATACAGCTAAAAATACAAGATGAGAAGCAAATCTCTTCTTTTGATCTGTTGAAGTCATCAGAAACATTTTCCAGCAAAGGGTAAGCTGTCTTTCTTTATAATTCGTTAGATAGCCTTACTGTCTGCCTCTGTTGTGTGTGCTCTTAGTACGGGTTGCTTATAGCTGTGCATGAATCCTTATGGACATCTCACACCATTGCTATTAACTAGGTATTTGGAAACTGTGTCTCTGAGGTTAGGTAAATTTGTGCATGATCCCTAGTTAACCACCTGGCAGGACCAAAGGGACCTTAGTTCCACAAGCTCCAGAGCCTATGCTTATAGGCCCTTCTGCTCCATTGCTTGTCCCAGAAGACCTGCATTTGCTCACTGGAAGAAACAAGATAGAAAGGTAAGATTGAGTAGTCCCTACCTGACCTTCAAAAACTGGGAAGAAAACTTAAATTTGTCCACTCCCTTGATCAAAGGACTCTTCTTGTTTTCTGGAGAGGAGACTGAATTATGACCATGTTCAGAATAAGTGGAGCTGTTCAGCCTAACACAGCAAAGTGCATTTGAAATTCATTGCACAGAGCAGTTCCTTACATGGGGGGATGCGACTGTACTTTGAATGTCTGACTTTGGTGGGGTTTTGTCATTCTCCTTTATAATTTTTTGAAAATTAATAATTATTCCAAATTATACTCATNAAAGGGCTCACTTCCTTTCTTGTCCATCTTCATTCCCATCTGACCTCCCCTCTGACACCTGGACCACTACAATTCTCATCACACCTCCTAACCTCCCATCCATTACTGGAGGAGAGATGGAGAGACAGCTACCAGGATGATGCACTTGAGTGGTCTGATCTTTGGCTACATTTCAGGAGTTTTAGGTACCACCTTGGAGAATATACCCATGATTTTTACCTTTCCAACATTTGTCAAACCTCATTCTTGAACATGGCTGAACATTTTGCAATACCCTAAACACATCATTCAGCTTCTTATTTTCCTCACTCTGCCTGCCTNGAAGCCANCCTGCTTATCAATAGCCAGTTCTCTTACTTGCCTCCAACAAATTCAACACATTCTCCTGAAAGGCTCCCATGATCCCTCAGTCAATACTGAGCACACTGACAACTCTTCTTTCTCACCTCCAGGGCATATAGTTTGTTGGACTCTTACACATCTTGTCCTCCATCTTCAGTGTGAGTTTCTAGGAACGCANCTCGAATTGTCATAGCATCCCTGTGCCCAGCATAGAAAGGAAGAAAGGAGGGAAGGAAAGAGAGAGGAGTGAGAGATGGGGAGAGAGAGGGATGGAAAAAAGAGAGAAAGAGGGATATAGAAATATGATCGGTGGAGAAAGAAAGCGTGAGTGGGGAGAATAAGATCAAANGAAGTCCCCATGAACCTGTAAATAAATTATACCTGCTTTGTGTGACAACCATCTCCGCACCCCCATCTGCCTTTCCTCACTAGGCTCCCATCCAAGCCAAGGGCTGCTGGTGGGCACAGGACATGGTACTTATGAGCACAAATAGAACCAAAACCTCAGGCAGCATATGAAACCCAGCNTCCCATAGGTCCAAGAAGGCTAACAAGGCTGATCACTCAGATGACTGGGAGCAGCACTTAAAAGGGATCCAGCCTCGCTTTTAAAAAAACTATATACAATATGAATTCACAAAACTAGTGAGCGTATTTCACATCTTTCTAAGAACTCATGACTCTTTTGCTACATTTTAGTTCCTTTTTGGTTCATTAAAACTTCATAAGTATGAGGCATTTAAGTGATATGCCAGGAGGTAGAAGGCACTTATACTGATATGTGAAGCCATTATTATTTTAATAGCTATTCAGAGATACGTTTAATTTCTCAAATGCAAAATACTAGTTTTGAATTAAAAATGCTGGAATTCTGGGTGATTTTTAGGAACTGGGGGTGGAGGGACAAGGTGGTGTTGGTGATGCTCTTTCATCTGCTGTAGCAGACTATAAACTGTCATCCTCACACTGCATCTTCTGGGAACATTGCTGGGATATTAGGAACCCTTCTCCTCACCATGGCCAAACATGGCAGAAGCAGCATAAAGGCAGGGAGGGGGATTTGGGCTCATCGTTTTTCATGTACAGACCATCATGGTAGGGAAGGCATGGTAGCTGCAGGGACTCTGTCCATAGCAATGGGAGTCTGAGCTATAGCTGTGCATATCTCAGCAAATCAGGAAGCAGGGAGCTCTGATCAAGGTGTCTTCAAGGTCTGTCCCCAGTGAGCCACTTCAGCAAGCTAGGCCATGGTCTCAACGACTCCACAGTCTCCCCAGGCAACACTACCAGTTGGGGTCCAAGTGTCCAAACACCTGAGCCTATGGAGTGTATTTCACATTTGAGCCTTAACAGCTTGGAAGCAAGACAGAAGTTATTTCTCATTATTTAAAATTGAGAAAATACACCTAGACAACTGCAAAAGCCTATGATTCACCATAGTAACCAGACATATACTAGAACACTGGGGGCATTGGCCTGTTCTTTACCATAGTAACAAGACTTTCTAGAANATTGTAAGAATGCTTGTGCCATGAACCATATCTTTCTAGTGAGTAAGAATTAGCAGGAAGAGATCTCACCCCTTATGCATACAATGCAGACTGTCTCTGTCTCTGTCTGTCTGTCTGTCTCT
>LZPO01097400.1:58828-69718 GCA_001675575.1 Neotoma lepida | reverse complement strand
TTGTGAGCATGGAAAAAGCCCAACTAAATACCCTTGGAAAGGAGAGAGGTATCAGGAAAGTATAGTTCAAAACCATAAAACCAAACAGATGTGGCATGCTTTTATGCAATTAATAGTAGACTACAGAAAAGACATGACTTCGCTGAACAGCAGCAGCTGTCTCTTTTGAGAGATAACAAGAGAGAAATTGCTGACCCCCCAATANCCCTGCTTGCTACTGTGAATAATATTGCCTGGAAATGTGTCATCGAATAGACTACCTTAGCAGCAGCCTGTTAACCGAGAGCATGCATGTTACGGTTACAAAGCAGGTTACAAAGCAGGTTACCAGGCAATGTGGAAGGAGTGACTTCCTTCCTCTCCCACTTTTATGATTTCCCATCTTTGCAAGATTCGAAAAGGTTGCATGGAAATAAGGAAGTTTAGACAGGTCAATTAAGTTTAGGAGAATCATTAGATGCTGAGTAAAGTTGAAAGACTAAAATCCTGAATATAACCAAGTAGTAGACTAAAATACTTTTAAGAGAGAGAGAGAGAGAAAGAGAGAAAGAGAGACTGACAGACACAGACATGGACAGACAGGGAGACAGGGATAAACTGTAGGTGTAAGCAAAGTGAGTGTAAGTACACTATATTAATTAAGTACACTATATTAATTAATTTCTTAAAATTATTCCAAGATTATGTCACAAGAGGATGGAAAGACAAGACTTAAAATGGTTTGTCTCTTAGAAATGGGGATTTGCCTTGTTGCTCTTTATTTGTTATGAGCCACATTATGTATTCCTTAATTTTCAAACTAAGAAACTGGGGTCAGTAACTCAGTGTGACCTGATCAATATATATTTAGCTAATTATCCTGCTTAATCAGATCATCATTATTTCTTCCTAATTATATCATACAATTGCAGTAGCTTTGGCAGTGGACTCATTAAGCTGAGGAGACTCATCGCACATAGAGTCTAGACCTCTAAAACCAATGCTTCTTTCTGCACTAACTTGTGTTAAGGCATATCTCAGAGCAAAACCTAACCTTTCTTATTCATTTCACTTTGGTTAGAAACCACATGTCATCACACCCAACTTCTGCTAACTTCGTTCAATTCTCACNTTCGGTGAGGTGACAGATAGCTGGCTGTAGTTATCCTTCCTCATAGAAGATTTCATATGATTAGACTAAAGAATTGCTTCGAAGAGAATGTCTTCCTTGTGCCTGCTAATGACTGTACTCCCGATGTTTCCTGAGCTGTGAAGTCTTCTTCCTAGCTCCGGCCTGGTGTGCNGGTAGAATGCTCTAAACACTAGGCTGCTTCATCTTCACCACAAGAAACGGACTGGCTCCCCAACTGCTTCATCTCCTTGTTCTGTTCTCTTGCCAGCATTCTGACACCGACTTTGGCTCATCTCTTAGAATTTTTCTTTTTTTTCTGGGGTTACATCTTAGAGTGTATCTTCTATCCAGTCCGAAAATGCTTTCCCCTCTCACTGGCCTTGCGGAGAATCGCAGGTTTTAAGCTCACTTACTTTCTCTTCTAGCAGGCGGAACCGGTTTAAACAACTGACAGTTACAGTCTCAGGAAACAAACAAAGGAAATGCCTTCCAGGTGCTGGCTGCAGTTAGCCTTTACAGCTCTTGCAGGCTCCGCAGGTGGCCAGCAGGCTGAGGCGTCTCCGGGAATCTAAGCTCCTAGAAGACTCTTGGGACATTCCAACATCCTATTCTTTGTCACTAGTCAAACCCAGAATCCGTCTGCCAAAATAGAAGCCAGTATAAACTTTAAAAGAAAGGGCTCCAAATATTTTCATCATGGATTCCTACCTTTTTGGCTAACTAAGCCTCTTTGTGCATTACAAGGTTTGTTTTAAAACATATTCTAGTCTTAAATACTTATATTTAATAATCCCCAAATTCCCTTCTTTTCTTTCATAATTACATTGTTTTCCAGTGGTTTCTTTATTTCTTTTTTAAGCATGACTTTTCCTTTTTTTTATTTTTTCTTTTTTTAAAAAGATTTATTTATTTATTATGTATACAGTGTTCTGCCTTTATGTGTCCCTGCAGGCCAGAAGAGGGCACCAGATCTCATTATAGCTGGTTGTGAGCCTCCATGAATTGAACTCAGGTCCTCNGGAAGGGCAGTCAGTGCTCTTAACCGCTGAGCCATCTCTCTAGCCCCGGTTTCTTTATTTCTACTGCTACCCTTTATTCTGCCTTCTCACTCAAAGTCAGACCTATGGAAATATTGGGAAAGTAGAGGGTAAATATCCACCTTCACAACGGAAAAAGGGGTTTCTGAAGTGTGGTCCTCACTACACCGCATCACCAGCAGCAGTGGCGGCACCTGGGAACTTCTTAGAAACATTAAGTCATCAAACCCCATACAGCCCTACTGAATCAACAGCTCTGTGGACAGAGCACACTCATTTTGTTTTAGCAACCTTCCAGATTATACATACTAAAACCTGAGAAGCATTGCCTGGAACGATCACACAAGAGTAAGCTTGACTGAGAGAGAGAGAAAATAATGCACTGCATCATACAGTTAGCATTTATCTGAAAGTTCTAGCAACTTTTAATTAGTATAATAGAGCATTCTGGTAACTTCTATGGCCCTCTGGAATGTGGAGAAATCTCAGACTGAATAAAGGAAGGAAACAAAAGGGAATGATATTTGATCTTTGTAATTGGTAACTAAAAGCATGCTACAGTTTTTCTACCCTTGCATAGACTGTCCAGATGACCCCAAATATATGATGGCTCAACTTAGACTCTTTTATTTAACTTTATGTGAAAGCCATACACACTTAAACTTAAATTTCAATTTTTACCTTTTCCCAAGCTTGTAATGAGTGTGCTGTCCACTCAAGGTATTGGGCAGTGGCAGTGAGCCACAGTTCCCACTCAGCCACCCAAGGAGGATGAACTACCAAACTTGACTGTGCATAGCGCTGCTAAGCTCTGCTGTGTGGCACTGTCGTATTAAATGTGTTTAACTTACATTTATTCCAACCTACAGTGGATCTATCAGGACAGAACCTCATTGTTGAGAGAGACCTGTTAGATATCTGGAAGTATAGAGTTAGGAGAATTAGCAGAAAGGAGCCACTGTAAGTAATCAAAGCCNTAATGAAGGTTATTACCTATGAAAATATTTCTGAGAACATTGCAAAATATAGCCCCAGTCCTGACCAGCCCCAGCCTGCCTTGCTAAATGTAGAAAGGCCTGTTTTTTAACGCCACAGTCACATGCCCCTGCATAGACCCTATTACCTAGTGTTTCTACCACCTAGCCAAGTCTTTAGACAAGCTGTTCCTCCCGCTCTCCCCCCGTGGATTCCTAGCTGAGACTTTCCACGAATTTGCTGAGTCACATCCTATGACATCCTCAGCAATTTAAGTTGCACAACTTCACAGTCCTGTGAAAAATAACAAACTTGGTAACTACATACAATGACACTAATTATAGAAAAATGCCTTCCTGGTGGTGAGTTTAGCGTGTGTGTGTGTGTGTGTGTGTGTGTGTGTGTGTGTCTATACTCTGGTCCTGTCTTTCCTCTGTGTTCCTCAGCCCCTCTATTCATGAAGTTCTGTCCACTGAGGAAATAAAATCCTTTTTACCTGATTGCCAGTTTATGCTCTCAAACAACAGTAAGAGACTCTTCCTAATTGTGTCCCCAGAAATTGCTAGGGGGGAAAAAAACTCATGATTTTCTCTAACACATGTTTAAACTGTCAATTTTTTTAATTTCTGATTTTTAAATGACTNTGTTTCTCAACCACTGGAATAGGCCTTCAATTCATCCTCCTACTCTTGCTCGTAAGCATCCCCTCCCATCTGGCACCATAGTGACTGTGTCTAACTCTTCTATTTTTGTCTGATGCTTCTAATTTCTCCAAACAGANGTAAATATTAAGATACCCAAAGCCCAGGCATAGTACGGTAGTCACTCCCACACATCTAGTCTGTGGGCATCCTTCTAATCTCACGGTTGCAATGGGGAAAGGATTGCAGTAACACTCAACCGTCCTCTGTGTGTTTACTTGAATGGCATGGATACCTTTTCTTGAAAACATATTTGCCTCTTTTCTGCACTGCAGCACATCTCCACCAGCCATATAAAATCCTCGCCAATGGACTGGAAGGCCTCTTCTGCTGCATGTGGCTGCTGCTTCACGAGGTTACTGAGGAGCCTGAAGCAGAGATGGGGTGGGGTGTTAGTTAGCTCCTGAGTTTGCAAGGCCAGCTGCAGGGCTGTCCTACTGACTTAGATCCAAGGGCTGTCCTTGCCTTCCCCTCACTCCCACTCTCTTCAGGTTAAAGATACTGAAAAGTGACATGATGGTCTCGTAGCATGCACAGTGTTCATCTCTAGCTTCAGTTTTCTGCAATTCTACCTTCTTAACAGAAGGAGCACATCACTTTAGTGATCGATATGTGATTCTTGCTAAAGTAAGCAACTTTGTTTCCTGCCATTTTCATGCATGTAAATGAAATGCAGTGCCTTAATTTTTTTCCCTGTTTCGTTTTATATTCTGAGCAACTAACTTCCACAGGAATATCACTAGTCTGATGTGGTGGAAACCGAGAACCTCCTGCAGATGATTAATGACAAGACTTGTAAGTGAATTAGAAGATACAGGGACTTGCCTGACATCTCAGAATTCCCTCATGGATGACTCCCTCACTGCTAGCAAGAGAGTTTCAGCCACCATGTATGTTTTTCTTCCTTCCCTCCCTTCTTTCTTTCTTTCTTTCTTTCTTTCTTTCTTTCTTTCTTTCTTTCTTTCTTTCTTTCTTTCTTTCTTTTGATTTTTTTGCTTTAGGACAAGAGAAATTTAACCACTAGGAAAATGAGAATGAAGAATAAGTAACAGAAGACTGGGAATATGACTCACCCAGTAAGACAGTTTGTCATGAAATAATGAGAAGCTAAGTTTGGGTCTCAGCATTTACCTAAAAACCAGTTTGGCCCCCATCCCTTGCTTATAACACCAGCACTGTGGGATTGGTGGAGATAAGAGGGTCACCGGGGGCTTACTCACTGCCAGCCTAGATCTAGATTCAGTGAGAGACATTGTTTCAGAGGAATTAGACAGAACATGATAGAGCAGGATACACAACATCCNCCTCTGGCCTCTGCACATGCTCACACACATGCATATACACACACGCACACACACACACATGCACACACACACACACGCATACACACACACACATACAAACATGTACAGAAAGAATTGAGGACATATGCATTAATCAATATTATACTTCTAATATCAAAACCACTTTTAGTCTTTTTCAAATGTATATTGGTAATACCCAGTGCTCTAATATGTGCCATAAATGGGTATAAAAGCAAATACTTCAAAGTTGTAAGTCATTACTTCTCTGACAGTCTACACCTGGGTTCAGACAGTAACACTTCAGGCTTTCTGACTCAAAGACAAAACTGAAGATATTATAGAGGTACTGATATTGGGAGATAGAAAACTCTAGACCCCGCCCATCCTGGCTCAGTATACTGACGTGGCTTGCCCCATGTGGCAGAACTGACGGTGATGGTTTTCATCAAATAGATACAAAGACAATTGAGGGCATGCTATGTTCTATTTCTCTGTCCCCATGACATTCAAGTCCAAGCATGGCTCTCCTCCCTGCTGTCTCAACATAGGGAGCTGGCCTGAAACAAAGCAGGTCACGGAGACCTTTGTTTCCCAGACTGGAATGCTTCCTGCTCTTTTCTGTCTCGTAGCCACTGCCACATATGTCCCAAACATGGGTGATACAGAACAGGTCCTAGGCAGCAGTCAGTATGGTCACCAACAGGGCAGACTGAGCTTTAAAAGTAAGAGGGAAGAAAGATAAGGAAAATGTAGCCTTCTTGGTTCCCCAAATCCACCTCAAGTGGTGCCCACATGTCCTACAAACCCTGCTTGAGTGTAGCCTGCAGACTTAGCATGAAGCAATAACAGAGGACTTCCAGCTTGGTGTGATGCCCGTCTGGCATGCTTCCTTCAAATTCCTGTTTCTGTCAGGCATGATGGTGCGTACTGTGAATCCCAGCATTTGGGAGGCAGAGCCAAGAGGATCTGTGAGTTCAAAGCCAGCATAGCCTACATAGCAAGTTCCAAATCAGCTAAAGCCACATAGTGAGAAGCTGTCTCAAAACACAGAAATTTCTATATTCTTCACCCCGAATTCACACCCTTCCCCCACCTGAGGACACACAGTGCTGAGACAGTAACGACTGTCAGTAGTGAGATAGCACAGGCCACACTGTCTTCAGTAACTTCCAGAAGACATGGCTGGCTTTCGAAGCATGACATTACCTACTTCTGAATAGTTACATGGCAGAGCCAAAGGAAATCAGGCAATTTCATCTAAGCCCATATGTCCCCTAGTTCAAGATCCTAGAAATTTAGGTAAGAGCAGATAAGGTGATAGAGTATATATGAAAAATTTGTTTACAATAATTTATCACAGAAATTGATAATTTTTATGTCCAACAATAATAAATGGTTGGATTCATATAACAGAACATTACAGAACCATTAAAATGCTGTTATGAAGAATAATTAATGACAAAATGTATATAAAATATACACACTATAATATTTTAAGGAAAAATACTTAAAACAATGTGAGTAGATGCTAGCTTTCCAAGTATATTAATCTTTGCTGTGTCTCAGGCAATGTGCCNGTAATTTTATTTATGATGTTCAGTGTTATAATTTCTGTTTTTATCAGGAAGTGTCCTTCATTTTGCATTTGTAACAGTGATTTCAGATTCTTTGGACATATCTCTCCATCCCGAAGCCATGAGTAAGATGTCTACCTAATGAGAGAGGTTGGGTCCANGGAAGCAGGAAGAACTCTGTAGCTGCCAGCTGGGTCTCCAGTAGACTCAGTTCCAAATCATAGAGGGATGGGGGCAGCCAATTCTGAAAAAGTACCGAGAAAGTATTTTTCTCTGAAGCCCTGCAAACCATTAAGGCTCATCAGCTCTGCCACGGCAGCACCTTTGAAAGCATAGCATTCTGGGAGGTGGCGAGAAGGACAAAGCTTGGCAAGTGATGGAGGTGACTGCAGCATACCTCCAATTGAATACAGAGTAGTGACACGGTCGCATGCCTAGAGAGCTTTTAGGGGCTGTGAAAGCAGAGAGTGTCTCATAAACTCTGTCCTGAGAACTGTAGATGATGGCTGGCACAGAAATACTACATAAGCAGGCTGTAGCAAGAGCCGGCAGGACTTGCATTATTAATCACACAGAATCCAAAGACTGGTGGGCAGGAAGCTACTGTGGAAGTGTGTACCATCCGTACAAATATGACATCATGTGTTCCTGTGCCACATATGCATTTATAATGTGTATCTCTACACTGTTGGGCTTGAATGCTATAACTTTCTTCTCTATTCGTCTGTATTTTATAAATGATCACAGCTACATTTATTCTCAAACAAGTCAATATTTTATAAAAATCAGAACAAGCAATTTTTCAAGCCAACAGTTCTATCCATATTCAGTCTTCATTCTTAATTAGACCTAACCTGAAACCTTCTTGAATGAAAACACTCCATGCCAATTATGTCTACATAGTTTGGGTGTATAAGCCAACCAGTTTATGCCACATCTGAATACTAATTATCAGATTGTGACAAACTGATTGTTCAGAGNGAGAAATACACGCTTCTTCCCACTGTAGTTTGGTAGGGTTTGTCCCAAAATATATTTTTCCACTAAAACAGAATCGCTTGTGACGCTAAAATGCACTGGGCAACCTGCAAAGAGACTAGTTTAACTCAGGTTCCAGGCCACAGAAACTAACCATCACAGGTACCTTGGAGAAGATCNAATCATGAACCTTGGCAGCCCATACCATGCAGCTTCCCTGTTTGTAAACATCTGTTTGCAGTTCTTCTGTCTGGCCTAGGGCATTAAGTTTCCCAAAGCAATGTAAGGAGACAGGTTTTCTATTAGCTAAGGCAAACTCTGTAAGGCCATAAATTACGGTATGGGTTAGTTCTACTCGCTGGTCCAGCTTGCATGTATATGAAGAATGTTTGAGTATGTGCACTGCAAAGTCTTTGTGAGAACCTAAGACTGAGTGTAGGACCTACTGTAGCACCTAGCACATTGAAGATACTCAATAAACGAGTCTCAGAAGAAATAATCTGTGATTGTGGTGGTGGTGGTGATGGTAGGGACCACTGCACCCATTTTAAATTACGTTCCTTCAACCAGGGTCTTCTTCCTTCTTGAAACGCGCACACACACACCCCCCATACACACACACACACACACACACACACACACACACGCACGCACGCACGCACGCACGCACGCACGCATGCATGTACCTCATCACAGCTCTCCTACACGTTCACTTACTAGCAAACAGTCAGTGTCTTGACTATTCTAATAAAGTCTTTAGTTATAATGAAGCCCCCTCACATGCACTTCCCTCTCTCTTCTGACTCACAACTGCGATTTCCCAAACACCTCAGTGCTTTGACACCTCCTGGTGTCTAGCCTGGTCTCTAGAAATGTCTTTCCTTTCCTCCCACCAAGTACTCTTCTTTCCGCCTGTCCACCACCTAGTTTCTGGCTNCAGTTCTCAAAAGAGCCAGTAGAGGGAAGAAGAGCACAAGGGCTGAGTTTGGAAGTTCGCCCTGTAACAAGGACCCTGTGCATGACGGGCAAGAACGGATCTCCCATCACCGGGATTCAGGATGTCTGATTCAGGGTGGGAACATCGGGGAGTCGTGTTACTCTGCCCACCCTGAACACAAAAGCTGGGGGTAGGAGGGCTGTGCGGCCTCACACTAGGCTCACCCCACCACAGTCACACAGGGGGTCCTGTCCCCTACTGCTCCCCAGCCCCAAACTCGACCTGGCAGCTTCTAGTCCTCTGGTATTTTCCATACTTCAGTTTCTAGTTTACCTTTTAAAATTCTATGTCCGATTTAGCCCTTCTTACTACCAATTTGTTTCCAGGTTTTTTTTTTCTACAGTATTCAATGTTNACTAAATTATTTATCATTTCATTTAAAACAAATGCTTCTGTTTATATACTATTCAAAATTAACTGTTGAATTGTTTTTGTAATTGCTTTTAACATTTTTTTCTGTGAACTTCTATTACCTATTTCCTTTTCTTTTATTCAGTACTGAGGATTGAAGACAAAGCCTTACTCATGAACAGGGTGAGTATATACTCAGTTATATACTCATTCTAAACACTGAGCAATATCCCCAGACCTCTTTTTATTTTTTNTCAGATTTTGAGACAGTCTCACTACATAGGCCAGGCTGACCTCAAACTCAGTGTTTGAGTTTACCTAGGCTTACCTAGAACTCATCGTAGTCCTTCCGAGTAGCTAGGACTGTACGTGAGTTCCAGCGGGTCCGGTTTCTATTTCCGTTTTTAATCTCTTACTTTTCAGTTTTTCTACGATTTCAACTTCTGCTTTCTGTACCTGTTGTGTGGTCTCAGAGTGGGCCTTACTTTTTCATCCCCCTCTAGTTTCTTCATAATTAAAATGGTGCAATAATGCCTCATAAATTTACATAAGGATTTGAGAAGTAATAACATAAAGGGGTACCAAGTTATATCTAGGGTACTTCTTCAAGGAGCAGTAAATCCTACTTTCTAGAAGAGAAACTAACTTCTTTCTTATATTCTCACATCAAGCCTGAGCTAATAGTGGAAAGATCCAATATTCAGTGAATGGTGTTTAGTTTAAGTACTATAGGCACATATACGTTTCCACGGCCAAATGTAAGCTTGAGAGGCATTGTTCATCATTGTTCTCACCTCTCCTTGGAGGTCCAATTACAGACTAAGAATCTAATAACTCTATCTCATTTTCACTTAACTATCAGGTAATAAGGATGTGTTCATTCTTATTATTGGAGGGAGGAAAGGGAGGGAAAATGATGTAATTATATTATAATCTCAAAAAATAAAGTTATACACACACATACATATATATAAAAGAATGTGTCCTTAACACAGAGTACCTGTGGAGTATTTTTCACTGTGGTTTCAGAAGTAGAACTGTGATGGAAAGTGACAAGAAAGCAGATTTCTGGTCAACAAAAGGATGAGTTTCTTAATAATTAAACATTTCTAATGATGTAATAGGCAGCAATAACTGTGAATATTTATGAAGAAACTATGTAGTGGGTTTTNGGAAGGGTTTCCTAAATTTAGCGTTGGGAGAACTTAAAAATCCTCCAATTTCATGGTGTGTTGACTTCATGTTTTCATAGAAAATGTCATCGGAACGCTTATGTGCTACACTGTGAGCATCCAGGGACTCCTTGTTTCTTTGTATTATAGTTGTCAGTCACTACAAAGCGTTATCTGGTGCAAGGAATTGAATTTCAAGAGGAAAAGGAAGGAGGGGGATGCAGCTCAGCAGGTTAGTGCTTTCCTAGCAAACATGAAGTTCAGACTTAGATCACCAGCAATATATAAAACAGGTGTTTTATATATACTGATACAGTAGAGAAGAATCAGTAGGTCATTCTTGGCTACATAGAGAGTAGAGGCCAGCCTGGACTACATGAGACCCTGCCTCAAAAAAGGAAAGAAATCAAGGATTTGAAGACTTGCATTCATTGGTTCTGCATTGCTACCAGCCTTCACCCCTACCACCATCCAAAAACCTGCTCTTCCAAATAGATAGTAGTCATGAATGTAAGGACATACTATGATGTAATATACCCCGTTCTGATGGANCAGTCCAAAGGACTTCCTCAACATACAAGTCCTGCAAAATCCTAGTAAGTTCTGCTGTCCAAATGATTCATTTTAAACTATAATTAATTGGTGTGTGTGTGTGTGTGTGTGTGTGTGTGTGCGTGTGTGTGTGTATGT
>LZPO01097400.1:8764-25435 GCA_001675575.1 Neotoma lepida | reverse complement strand
TTTTGAATGAATGAGTGAGATTCTGGAAGTCTGTGTTTGAAACGCTATGCCAGAATACCTCTGTGAATGCCATCATGGGTTACTCATTAAACAATCACCATCTTTGGGGGCAGACATGAAGCACTAGCTGTAGCTTTCTGGTCAGAGGAGTCAGGACAATGAAGCTCAGAACCACACTCCTGCATGTCTGCTAAGCATTCACAGCTCTGGCAGAACAGGACTTTTGGTGTGGAACATAGAGAAACCCTGTCACTATTGCTGACATTGTCAAGATTCTGTGGGCTCTCTGCATAAAAGATCACNNAAAACTTTTTAATGTACATTTATTTATTGCCTGTGTTTACATATGTGTATGGGTACATGTGTATGGAGATCAGAGAACAACTTGTGGGAGCTGATTCTCTTCCTCCACCATCTGAGTCCCAGAGATTGAACTTGGGTCATTAGGCTTTTACTCAAAGAGTCATCTTGCCATCCTTTTTTAATGCACACCACGTGACTGAACCTATGAAGTGATATTCACAATATTGTTCTGCAATCAGGAGACACAAGCCTTGGTTCTTTTGGTCACTGACTGGTTATATACCATTGAGCAGATTCGTTCCTCTCCCCAAACCTCAGGTCTCTGTAAAACGGAAATAACAATATGTACTCCGAGAACTGTGAGAACTAAATGGAGCAATTCATAGAAAACACTTGGGGCAGTGTTTGGTCCATCCCATAGAAGCTGGCTGTGAGTAGTACCTATAGTGTGCTCTCATAGGTTCATGTCCTCAGTTCCCTAATTCCTTCTCTCAACTGTACCAGCAAGACCCAGAAATATTCTCCCCACACAGGGAAGAGTTCAGACCTCCAGAGAGTAAGGCAAGTTCAACAGAGTAAAAAAAGATACTGATGAGATAACCAAATCACAACTGCTTAATTGTACAGAGTGTGTGTGTGTGTGTGTGTGTGTGTGTGTGTGTGTGTGTGTGTATGTATGTAAAAGCACATATGCATGAAGACACAGGTGCAACTCTGTACTCAAGCATGTGGAGACTAGAAGTCAACCTCAGGTACCATTCCTCAGGATCTGTCCACATTGTTCTTTAAGACAGATTGTCCAACCAGGAAGCTGAAGAGATCTGCCTGTCTCTGTCCCCTCCCCAAGGTTGAGTTTAAATGTGCATACCAATGTGCCTGACTTTTTATGTGGGTTCTGGGGATCAAATTCAGGTGACTGCACAATGTGATAGCTGATCTTGGTTGTTAACTTGACACATCTGGGAAGAGGATGTGTCAGTCAATCTCTCAGTTGAGAAATTGTCCCCACCAGATTGGCCTCTGGATATGTATATTAAGCACTTCCTGGATTGATAATTGATGTAGAATTACCAGTATGTTGTGGATGGTACCATCCTTGGACAATCGGACATGGGCTCTGTAAGAAAGGTAGCTGAAACAAGGAAGACCCAAAGTGGGACACATGGATCACCCTGGGAAGGGGAAATAGATGAGATCTCCTTGAGTAAACTGGGGATGAGTGGTGGGCAATTGAGGGTAGGGGATGGAGGATGAGAACATAAGGGAATGGGATGGTTGAGCCAGAACAGGAATGGAGTGGGAAAGCAATGAAATAAACACCATGATAGAGGGAGACATCACGGGGATAGAGGGAAACTGGGTGCTAGGGAAGTTCCCAGGAATCTCCAAGGATGACCCCACTAGGACTACTAGAAATAGTGGAGAGGGTGCCTGAACTGAATGGGCTTGCCCCAGAGATCAGGTCAGTGAATACCCTAACTGTCATCACAGAGCTTTTCTCCAATGCCTGATGGAAGCAGATGCAGAGATCCACAGCCAGGCACCAGGCAGAGCTCTGGGAGTCCAGTTGGGGAGAGTGAAGACGGATTCTATGAGCAAGTGCATCAAGAACATGATGGGGAAACCTGCAGAGATGACCAAAACAAACTAGTGGGAACTCATGAAAGTTGAATCGATGGCTGTGGAGCCTGCATGGGACTGGGCTGGGCCCCCTGCATGGCAAGACAGATGTGTAGCTTGCTCTGNGGATGGAGGATGAGAACATAAGGGAATGGGACGGTTGAGCCAGAACAGGAATGGAGTGGGAAAGCAATGAAATAAATACCATGATAGAGGGAGACATCATGGGGATAGAGGGAAACTGGGTGCTAGGGAAGTTCCCAGGAATCTCCAAGGATGACCCCACTAGGACTACTAGAAATAGTGGAGAGGATGCCTGAACTGAATGGGCTTGCCCCAGAGATCAGGTCAGTGAATACCCTAACTGTCATCACAGAGCTTTTCTCCAATGACTGATGGAAACAGATGCAGAGATCCACAGCCAGACACCAGGCAGAGCTCCAGGAGTCCAGTTGGGGAGAGTGAAGATGGATTCTATGAGCAAGTGCATCAAGATCATGATGGGGAAACCTGCAGAGATGACCAAAACAAACTAGTGGGAACTCATGAAAGTTGAATCGATGGCTGTGGAACCTGCATGGGACTGGGCTGGGCCCCCTGCATGGCCAGACAGATGTGTAGCTTGATCTGCTTGAGGGGCCCCCTGGTAGTGGGATCAGAATCCAGCCCTGGTGCATGAGCAGGCTTTCTGGAGCTCACTACCTATGATGGGACACCTCTCGCAGGAGGCCTGGCCTTCTTATGGGAGGCTAGGGGGGACAGGAGGAGGGAAGAGTGGTGTGTAAAATGAATGGAAAATTTTTCTTAATTAAAAAAGGAAAAGAAAAAAGAAAGGTAGCTGAATGTGAACCTGGGAGCAAGACAATTAGACTGTTCCTCCATGATCTTCCTTCAATTCCTGCCTCCAGGTTNCTNTCTTTAGTTCCCACCTCAGCTTCCCTTGCTGAAGGACCTTTAAGACAAGGTAAAATAAGCCTTTTCTTTCCCAAGTCACTTTNGGCCAGGGTGTCTGTCACAGCAAGAGAAACCAATCACTTTGCCAACTACAACACAATTGATTAATTTTGTAATCAGGTTGATAGATGACGTTGGTCTGTGGGGTAACTTTATACTTTCATTTTATTGCTTTTTGTAGTTACATGATTCAAGTAAGGGTTATAGAACCTTCTGTTCCATTCGTCTTAANAGCTGAATCTCACCACAGGACCGAGAGGAGCCTGCAAGCATGTACTGGCTGAAAAGAAAAATAAATATGTGGTGAAAGAATCTGAACTCAGGTAATANACATGTATTTAATAAGGCTTGACGATTGTGAACTATGAGCTATACATAGGGTTGCGAACCAGCCCTCTCCTGGGTTCAGGTCCCTCTCTCCTGACACTGGGCATCATTGCTGTTGTCTAGAAATTGGTGTCATGAGTTGTATGTAAACTGCAGGGAAAAGANCATCCTTTATTAATAGTCTTTGAAATTACAAACATGTTTGTTTACAAGGCTCTTTGTTTATATGTTNACCATGCCTCGGCAGTGATTTCCAATGAGACTCTCAAAGGAGACTTTTGGAAGGTTACNGAAGTAGTCTGTCTGTCTGTCTAGTCCTTCCTGAGAATTTAGCACTTTTCTTCCGCTCCCCCACTTTAGCTCTCTGAGATACTGTCTCACTCTATAGCCCTAGCTAGCCTGGAATTCACTGTGTAGCTCAGGCTGGCCTAGAACTTGCTGCCATCCTATTGTTCCAGCATTCCATGTGCTGTGATTACAGAAATGTGCTACCACACCGGGTTTACCTTTCCAGAGACTCAANTGTCTCTCTTTTCTGATTCAGACAAAAGAATGCAGAAAAACAGAGACATGGGTGCCTTTGGGTTGTTCAGAAACTGAACAGTCCTGGCATGATGCAGCATTCCTGCCCTAGATATAATGATTGGCATCCAGAGAAACANGTGAGGACCTGAACTGGGAACCGTGAGCTCCTAGGTGTATGGGCCAAATCAGAAACAGCCACTTGACAGGCAAGAAGGAATAAGCCATGGAAGCTGAGCATCACATCAAGTTTGGACATTTGACTGAGATAGAAATCTTTACCTCTGGTATTTTATCTTTTTTCATTAGNAGCTTAACTTTCGTTGNCAATTTTTGAACCCTGGGAGAGAAAAAAAGAAATAAAATCATAGGAAGAAAAGTTTGAGATAGTCATCTTTAAATTTAGGGAAGCACGTTCATCTGAATTTTGAATGGAGATATAGCTCACAGGCACATACACACAGAGAGCAAGAAGGAGGGAGACGGAGGAAGAAGGGGGAGAGGAGAAAAGAAGAGGGAGAGAGAGAGACATTCTTCAAGTAACTTTGAGAAAAGACACTGAAGTCTTTTTAGTTCCTACAAATAAATTCATCTCTCAAGGACACATTTGGGCAAACGCTAGATGGAGGTTAATGTCCTCTAACTAAAGTAAACACATTTTAACAAACTAATAATTTTATCATTGTATTTCCAAAGACTAAGTCACTCAGCAAAATAGAGAACTCTTAAGCAGGATGAAATATGTGTATAATATGTGTGCCTGCAAGTGTACATGAGTGTGCACGAACTGTGAAGGAGTTGTGAAGTACACCACAAACTGCTGTGAAAGAAATAACAAGAAAGGAAGTTGGAGACTTCATCANACCCTCCATGGAGCCATCCACTGGGGCTGACACTCACAGGTACCACGGTCACACCAAGCCGGTTGCTACAGATGCCCCAGCTACAGGAGCAAGAGGAACAGGACCAGCTCCCTGCTCTCCCTGGCTCCCTTACCCTCAACACCCCCAGTACTGTCAACTGAGTGANNTTGGGAAGATCCAGAAAGATCAAACAGCCACCTTAAAAGCTTTCTTTCCTAGTGCCCTTCCTGCCTTCCTGCCTTCCTCCCTTCCCAGCTGACCATGACCTCCTTGCCAAATCACCTTGACTCCATTGTACTCATGACGAGAGAGTTAGCGTCAAGGAGTTAGGAGCAGTGGTGTAATTCTAGCATAGTTAATACCATATTTATTGACAGATGATGGATGTCATTTTGTTTAAATTACACAGAAAAAACAGCAAGGTTTGGAACCAAATTTGCATGGCAGTTTTCTTACACCAGAGCCTCTGTCATGGACATCTAGTTAGGTGCCAATTGTGCTCTCAAACATAGGACTCTTGGACTTGACAGAGAAGAAGAAGACCACATAGGGAATTCTATTTTGTTCATCTTCCCTGAAATGCCAGTAGAATTTCAATGGGAAAACAACAAATAACTACCTCTGGACGAAAACAGGCTTCTGGCTCCCGCACTTCACTGCACGACTCCCCGGCAGCGGTGAACTTTGTGAACAAACACAGACGCTCCTCATCTGTGATCTCTGGCATCCACTTCACTAGGTTGACCATAAACCTGTGCTCACAGACACGCAACAGAATCCATGAATGACTCCTCTCTGTAGCTCCGCTTCTTCAAAGTGTTTATTACAGAAACACACAAGTCCTAAGCTTCAAATTTGTGAGTGCAAAAAGTTTAAATTTCTGCAAGCGTCTTTTTTAGAAATTTTTTAAAATTTTACATATCAACCACAGTTNCCCCTCTTTGCCCTCCCCCTCCCTGCTCCCCTCATGCCCCCTGTGCCCCCACCTCCCCATCCACTCTTCAGAGAGGATAAGGCCTCTCTTGGGGAGTCAACAAAGTCTGGCATACTAAGTTGAGGTAGGACCAAGCCCCTCCTCATGTCAAGGCTGGACAAGGTATCCCACCCTAGGGAATATGTTCCAAAAAGCCATTTCATGCACCCGGGATAAGTCCTGGTCCCACTGCCAAATCAAACCACACAGCTGTCACCCACATTCAGAGGGCTTAGTTTGGTCAGTTTGGTCCCCTTTGCAAGGGTCTTATGAAACTTTCTTTCTAATTCATAGAATGGACTCTTGGAGGACTATATAATCACAGTCAAAAAAAATCTTATTGAACATAATAGATTCGTGTCTAAAATCAATTACCTTTCCTCAGCTAATGCTGTTTCTATTATACTTGGTGTAATCAGTATCTAAATCCAGATAAGTGTCTAAATCCAAAATCGTGGGTCTTTATTCTTGGCATTTAAACATTACTTGAGAGAATAAAAGTAAAATTCCTGCCCTTTTGCATATCTCCTGTTTTAAAACACTGAAATTCTCAAGACAAAAATCCACATCATTGGCAAAGTGGTTCAGTGGGGTAAAGGTGCCTGCCACCATGCCTGATGATCTGAGTTCCATCCCAGGACCCACATGATGGAACACACACACACACACACACACACAAACATAACAATTACTAAATAAATGTAATAATATTTTTAAATATCCATAGCATCCTCTCCTAAAAGGAAGAAAAACAATCCACCTCATTGCACCTGTCCAGTAGCCCTCTATCTAACTGCCTGACCCTTCTTTTCAAATCCCAGCCTGGTGGATAGACTCTCCAAATTTTCCAGTAAGGTAAAAAGAAAGCTAGATTTTTTTGTTTATAAACAATAGCAATAAATACACAATGTTGTTTTGTGGCTAGAAGAACAAACAATTTGTTGAACAATGCAAATTGTATCAGCCAAAGCACTTAGACATCACATCACACTAACTTTTCTGAGTCACATGTGCCTTGGGACTGTAGAAAGGCCTAGGAGATCGTACCTGTGTTTCTTATTCTGAAGGTCCTCGTTGTGAGCCTGACACCAGTCTGCATGCAAAGCAGATACAAGTGCAGAGACTGATGGGAGGGCATAGCTTGTGTCAGTTTCCAGATCCTCAAAACAATGCCTCCTGAAGGCAAAGTCTGTTTTGCAGCAGTGGTCCACAGGAGGATTGATAGTTCGATTTTCATTTACTCCACACAATTCTCCAAGAACTATATCTGCCTGTACCGAANAGAAGTGGAATGCAATATGATTTTAAAATTCCAAGGACACTTTAAAAAATANGTAAATTAGGTGAATAGCTAGTTCTGAAGTCACCAGCAACCTTGCTTAGGAGGACATGGTACTTGTGAAACTGACTGTTGTACTGTGTAGCAAGAATTATACTGTGTAGCAAGAAGGCTAAGTGGCAATATTACAAAAGTTTAACCTACAGCAATTAAATACCTACAGATTAAGTTTTTCCTGTTATATATACAAAGTTTTTATTGTGTGCAGAGACTTGTGAACAGCCACTTCAAAGTAAAGACCAAACATGGTTCCTGGGTGTATTCTGCTTCTGGGTACTCTCCACCCCATTCCTAAAAGACAAGGCAGAAAGTAACGTTTCTCTCTTCTGAACTCTCCCCTTGGGGGCAAAGTGCAAAAACTGTAACACTATTTAAAATGGTAGAGTTTCTGGTCTAGGATGTAGTGCAGGGGCAGCCTGCCTAGAACTACAAAATAAGTGAATAAGGATTTCTATGCCTTTCTGGAACAATATTGTGCTTCCTAAATCATTTGCCCTAGCCAATCACCTCTGATATAATTTAAAATGAAGAAAGGTAATTTGAAGAATCCTTGAAAATGAGTTAGGACATTTTCTTCTGATTTTCAGGGATTCACATGGTGAGCCAAAAAAGAAAATAATATTTCTTGCTTGGATAATGTTAAAAACAACAGAGAAGAGTAGAGAATTAGTATAAATCAACAATGGAAGGCACGAATACGAAAAGCCAAGTATCAGGTCTGCAATTCCAGCACTGAAGAGTTAGAGGCAGGAGGATCACCACAACTTGGGAGCAGCCCGTTCTACCTAGTGAATTCTAGTCTGGCTAAGATTGTACAAGGAGATTGTCTCAAAAGCAGGAACAACAGATAATAGACAGAACACCAATAGACATGTTAATGAGAAGAAGGAGATCTCATTGGGCCTCACCTCTAGAGCTACAGGCAACTGATAACTGCTGAGAGAGGAAGAATTAGTCTTCCCCAGGGATGAGCCCCCTAATTAGTTATCCTAATTAGTTTATACCAAATGATCAGCCCTAAAAGTGTTACATACAAGTAACACTGAATGGACTCATCGGGTTTTATTTATACATTTATCCATACATATGTGTNTGTGTAACAATAGTAATTAAAGAAAAAGAGGTCATGAATTTGAAAGGGAGTGGGGGTGATGATGCAATTATACTTTAAGAATTGCAAATTAAAAAAAAAAAAGAATAGTCAGGTACATGGGCCATACTCACCAAGTCATCAACACAAGCAAACTCTTCACTTAGGGTGCAGCAGGATGCCAAAGCTGCCACCATTTCCTGGCTAAGGGAGATCAATTCTTCCTTGGAGAGCTGGGGGACTACCTTGGTGAACTTGACAAGGTAACTGAAAGAAAACACACCTGTTTGGCTCTGGATGATGCCTGATACCCATTTTCCCTTGAATAACTACTCACTCCGGATCAACCAGCCCATGAGAGATAGAAACAGCCATCACCAAAACAGTGTGACCCTCATGCCGTGATAGAACATCCTGGGAAGAAACATCCTTAGCCAGTAAGTAAAGTTCTTGAAATAGTTTGTGTTGATGGTTAATAGTCTGAAAGGAGCATTTGACAGACATGTTAGGAATAAGATAAAGAAAGCTAAGATCCTTAAATGGACTGAAGTTGACATTGCGGCTGACAGCAATGTTGCAAGAGTAATAAAGTCACATTTGAATTGAAAATGTTGAGCTTTAATAAACCCAACATTAGCATGATCATTATTTTAAAATCTAAATTAACAGCATATTATTCTTGAATTCTTATAAAAGTACCAAAAGGATAAATACTACAGTGTTAAGCAAATCCACTGATAATTCTGTGATTATCACTGGCTNAAGCCCTGAGCTAACCATCAATTTCCCAGGAAACAGTAGCCACCTGAAGTTTTCTCCACTCTCCTCTCACACAAGACAGAATCCAAGAACCCTGATTTGGAGGTGAGAAACCCCAGTTCACAGATACTAAAGTGTTACAGGAACACTCTGTCCAGAATCTCAAATCTCATTTCAGGTCAAGGATTCATGTAAAGGCTCAGTGTAAATTCTTGCCTTTTATGTTCTTGCTCCTTTTCAGAGTTGATGAATTGGCATAACTGGAAGACTGGCCTAATCTTCTCTATTTGAAAGATCATTTGACCCGGGTCACAAGTGTTAGTCCAGTTATGTAGACAACTTACTNGAGTTGCAGGGCATCCTTGCCCAACTCCTGGAACTGTTTGCATTCTTGTTGGACCATTGCAAAGCTTTTCTCAGTTGTCTCATTGAATTTATCCTCCTGAAAATTTAAAGCAATCATGATTACAAACATTTTATCTAAAACTGAATGAAGCCACATGTCAGCTTGTTGATTATATTCTTTATTTACAGATTATATCCAAACTCTAATTACTATATATTTTTACCAAATAGAGCATAGCTTTATATGCATGAGCAAGAATTTGAATGATTCAGTTACAGATAGACAGTTCAACTATCTCATCATTTTTGGAGCTTTAGGAGTTACAAGGTAAAATTTAAATATCTGCACATTGATCCTTATCTAGAAGCAGCCAGAGAAATTGTTCTCTGCATCCTTAGTAAAGGAGCATAGCTTTGTGAACTTAAGCAACTTTCCGAGGGTGACCCAGCTAATAGGCATTGCTGTAGAACAATGTAGGTGTATTAATCTTTATTTGTATCTTTCCCCATTATTTAGGTTTAGAACTTAAAACCTCCCATAGNTGTCTTCAATTATTTGATGGACTTTTTTTTGTCACAGCATAAATTGAACATTTTCATGGGGCTATGAGAGAAAACCACACTGCAACACATGGGCATGGTGGGAGAAATGTGTCTCCATGAAAAGAGAATTTTCTAGTACCATGATTCATCCAAAGACAAGGAACAGAGTGGCTTGGTAAGGACAGTGACAGAGCATAAACGAAAATTAAAACAAAAATTTCTTATTACATTGCCTAAATTTGCATGATTACAAACTGACTTTCATAATGTGTGAAAGAAAATATAACATAAAGCAAAAGTAGTGTATAAGAAAGGAATTATGAGAAATTGTCAAATACTACGATAATCCATGTGCTGTGGGGTTTCTTTCTGTATGCTGTGAATATGTGTCACTCTGATTGGTTAATAAAAAAAGCTGCATTTGCCTATGGCAAGAAAGCTTACAGCCAGGCAGGAAATCCAAGTGGAGGGACAGAGAGAAGAANGGNGGAGTCTGGAGAGACATCAGCTACCACCAAAGGAGCAACAAGATGCCAGCAGACCGGTAATGCCACAGCCACATGGCAACTTATAGATTAATAGAAATGGGTTAAGTTATAAGAGCTAGCTAGCAAGAAGCCTGCCATAGGCCATACAATTGGTAATTAATATTAATTACAGTAGGTAATTAATAAAACTAATATTAAGCCTCTGAATGATTATTTTATAAGTGGCTGAGGGACCATGGGGTTGGGCGGGGCCAGAGAAACCTTCCAGCTACATAGATGAAGTTATATTTTATAGGTATATGAAGATATATGGAAAGTCATTCATTTCAATATGAAAACAAGAAACAAACATGAACAAATTTTTATATAAAATTTAAAGTAATATATCAAAACTTGCATGAGATTTTTTTTAGTTGAGAATTTCATACAATTTTCGATCATATCCACCCTTTTGTATAGGAAATTTTCAGTATAATTTTAGAAGTCAAGCATGTATTTAAAACATAGCCACTTTTCACACATAAATCTATGAAGCCTAATGTGTATGTGAAACATTGGCAAAGGCAACGTTGAAACAAACATGCCCAACACTGCTCTGGCAAAAAAATTTTGTACAAGTTAACAGCAATTTGTGTCAAATGTTTTTAAAAGTCTGTATATTTTGACCCCATTATCAGCTCAACTGANGGTCTATCCTGAGAAAAACACTACAAATATTAAAGAAAAAGTGTAGGATGAGATTCTCATCTGTGACTCACTTACAAAGCTGTAAACACATAACTAACATGCTAGGTGTCTACACATCGTAGGAAACACATAACTAACATGCTAGGTGTCCACACATCGTAGGAGAGCAGGTGAGTAAATTACTTCACATCATTATGATAGAGTGCCAAGCTTATAAAGAGAAAACTTTTCTATGTTAGAAGCTGGGAGTCACATGCTCCCTGGAGTCTGTGGAGGGAACACAGCCCGTTTTACTGCTTTGAGTTGAGCCCTTACTGTTTGTTTCACACACTGACACTCTGGGGAGAATACATTTCTGTTAAGTCACTAGCTGTGTGGCCACAATAGGAAACAAATAGAGCACCATTTAACACAAAATGAAAATTTTCCTGTTATACTAAATAATATAAGGTCCAAACATTTTCTAAGAGATGTACTTTTTCCATCTTATCTTTTAGGACATATGCAAATATAGGGAAAGAAATATGAAAGAAAATGCTTAATGTAATATTATAATTAATATAATTGTTTAGCACATATATATATATAATTATATTATAATCAGAAAGCTTTAATAAGAATTGATGGTTGGTTTTGGTTTTCTGAATCTCTATCAATGGAACCTACCGCATGGCTGTAACAACCTGGGGGGTTTTCTCTAGTGCAGCAATCTTCCAGGAGATCCTTGTACACTTTAGTAATTCTCAGAAGCTCTGAGGTAGAAAGTTCATTATGTCTCCTGGAGTATTCATGAGTAAACCTGAGGTATGCAAAACATTTATTATGTTAGAAAGAACATAACTATACCTATTATGTTATAGGAAAAAAAAGGACCCAACTCTGCTTTTAATGAATCTAGTAAGATCTAACACTGTGTCTGTTGTCAAAGCAAAATCTGGAAGTTAGTCCATTCATAGAACTCTTTGCACAATTTTTTTTTCTGTATTATAGTTCAGACTAACATTCTTTCCTCATCAAAGAGGATAGAGTTGTTGGAATTATTTTAAAACAACACTTAGAATAATTTAACACATGATACTGTCTATCAAAACTATGTCATGTCTGAAGGATTCTTTTTTTCTTTACTTTTATTATGAAAAATTTTTCATTCATTCTAGACACCAATCAGAGATCCCCTCTTCCCTCCCCGATTCCCCCAGCCTCCCCCTCCCAACTCCCTCACTCCTCCCCCAACAAGAAGGCAAGGCCTCCCATGAGGAGGCAAATCCAGTAGAGGCAAGTTCAAGTCCCTCCTCCTGCCTCAAGGTTTCAAGAGGTGCCCCATCATAGGTAGTTGGCTCCAGAAAACCTGCTCATGAACTAGGGATGGATTTTGATCCCACCACTAGTGGGCCCCCCAAGCAGATCAAGCTACCCAACTGTCTTGCTATGCAGAGGGCCAGCCCAGCCCTATGCAGGCTCTGTAGCCATTGATTCAACTTTCATGAGATCCCACTAGTTTGGTTTGGTCATCTCTGCAGGTTTCCCCATTATGATCTTGATGCACTTGTTCATAGAATCCCTCTTCTCTCTCCCCAACTGGACTCCTGGAGCTCTGCCTNTGGGATGCATGGATTACTCTGGGAAGGGGAAATAGATGAGATCTCCATGAGTAAACTGGGGATGAGTGGTGGGCAATTGAGGGTAGGGGATGGAGGATGAGAACATAAGGGAACAGGATAGTCNAGCTGGCACAGGGATGGAGTGGGAAAGCAGTGAAATAGATACCATGATAGAGGGAGACATCATGGGGATAGAGAGAAACTGGGTGCTAGAGAAGTTCCCAGGAATCCCCAGGGATGACCCCAACGTGGACTACTAGAAATAGTGGAGAGGGTGCCTGAACTGAACTGGCTTGTACTAGAGATCAGATCAGTGAATATCCTAACTGTCATCACAGAGCTTTTCTCCAGTGAAAGGTGGAAGCAGATGCAGAGATCCACAGCCAGGTACCAGGCAGAGCTCCAGGAGTCCAGTTGGGGAGAGTGAAGATGGATTCTATGAGCAAGTGCATCAAGATCATGATGGGGAAACCAAACTNGTGGGATGACCAAACCAAACTAATGGGAACTCATGAAAGTTGGATCAACAGTGGTGGAGCCTGCATGGGACTGGGCTGGGCCCCCTGCATGACCAGACAGATGTGTAGCTTGATCTGCTTGAGGGGCTCCCTGGTGGTGGGATCAGAATATCTGAAGGAGTCTAAGTCAACATACCACAGGGAAGCATGCACATCTGTGTTTAGTTGCTCTGCTACTCACAATAGCTAAGAAATGAAACCACAAGCAGATGAATAAAGAAAACATGATACACACACAATGGTATTTCTTCATCCATAGGGGGGAAAAATGAAATCATGGCATTTTCAGGAAAATAGATGAAACTGGGGATCATTATATTATGAGAAATAAGCCTGACACAGAAAGACAAATACTGTGTACTTCTGTCAAACACAGAATCTAGATTTAAATTTGTACATGTGTGTGTGTGTGTGTGTGTGTGTGTGTGTGTGTGTGTGTGTGTGTGTAAAAATTAGAAGGGTTCAACAGAGGGCAAAGAGATTCACATGACTTAAAGGCATATGGAGAAGGATTATGGGGAAAGAAAGTGGGCAGAAAACAAAGGGCAGAAGGGATAGGAGAAGGCAATAGGAGAGGGGGATGAATAAGAAGAAAGTACAGTGACATNTAAATATNAAAACTCTAGAATGAAATCCATCACTTTGNACTGACTTTAAAAATCAATAATAACAGAAAATAAAGAAGATAGTTTAACTTGCCCCAGTGACAAATAAGATTCAGATTTAGTCCTGTGGCTTGTAGTCCATTGATCTTCCCCTTAGGAACTGTGGGGTGACACTGCTGGACAGTCAAGCATATGACCTCCTAGGACCAGAACCCCTGTGGTCAGTTCCTTACTCTGTTGTGTTTACCTGTGAATCTTGAACAAGCTGCTTAATTCCTTTCTCAGTGTTTGCATTCAAAATATCAGGGGAAAAGGCACTTATTCTACATTTGGTTTTGAATTAAGATGGAGAATCTGAATAAGATATTTATCCTATTTCCTGGCACATAGAAAGCATTCAGTAAATGTTAGCCAGCACTGTAATACCATCATTGTTTTTACTTAAAAGTATGTGGAATAACTAATGTACAAGCCATGATCTTTATAAACTGTATGATGCCAGTGAATTAAATGATGCCTTATCCTTCTACCCAAATTAGCCAGCATAGAAATGTCATATCTTTGTTTGCCTTCTAAACTTTCAATAGAGAGTTATAGTACTTATCAAAGAGGCNGTCCTGGTTGGAATCTCGTTCTTGACACATATTTTCGCTGTCAGTAAATTTGGGTTCTCTGGGAGATAAGTCTTCCAATATGTCTTCTTTATTTGTGTTAATTATACAATCTTCNCGCNCTGGGATTTTCTTTTCACAGCACTCTTTGATTTTACTTGAGATGAAATCTTGTTTTGAGCAAATATGGTTCATAACCTGGCTCTGCATCGAATAAGGACAAGAGAAGTTTTGACTCTCAGATTTTCTTGAAGACTGGCTTTTCCTTCACAAAAGAATGGCTGCTCACAAAGCCAGTCATGAACATGACATTAGCACCCACCCCATCAACAGAGCCGATCATGAGTGTAACATAGCACCCATCCATCAACTGATTAAATAAAATAATATTCNCTTAAATTTGACACTGACTTAATATTCACAAAGTTTCACATAAGTGCAACCATTTTCTTCCCTTAGGATTTTAGGTCTTAAAAAGGGGGAAGGGGCTCTATCCTAAACTTACATCTACCATTAAATATTAGTGTTTTAAGGACTTTCTCCCCACTTCTCTGATACATTGAAATCTTTACTTTTTTTAAAATTCCTGTATTTATCTACTTTGTTTTAGGGAAGTGGACACACATGCCTGCCATGGCACATACGTAGAGGTCAGAGGACAACTTGTGAAAGTTGGTTCTTTCCANCANAAAGGTCCTGGGTACCAAATTCAGGTCCTCAGCCTTGAAAGCAAGTATTTTTTACCACTGAGCCATCTCATTGATCTCCCTGTTACCTTATCTTCTNGTACTGAGAGTTGTCTTGCTTTCTGTGGTGGCCACTGAAGGCATGGCAACACATCTCATCTAATCCTGNGGACTAAAAATATCTTTCCAAGGATGCNGCAAAACCCACAAATATTTGATAAGTGAATAAAATATTGGTTAGAGGGCTAGAGGGATGACTCAGAGGTCAAGAACACTGACCTTGCAGAGGACCCAGATTCTGTTCTTAACACCCATATGGTGGCTCATGGCTGCCTGTAACTCCAGTTCCAGAGGATCCACAGCCCCCTGGCTTCTGTAAGCACTTGTACAAAGGTGGTGCATGCACCTAATATAAAATAAACCTTTTTGTTTTTTTAAAGGAAGGAGGGTTCTTCCAAGGAAGGGTAAATAGACTAGAGTGTCACAAAGGGACAAAGGAGAAACTAGAATAGAAAGATGAAATGGAGAGGAGGGTGAAAGGGCAGAAAGAGAAAGAAGGCAGAAAAGAGAAAGGAAGGAATATGAGGAGGGACAACTAACACCAAAGGCCTTTTGAAGAGCCACGTGGAAACCTACTACTGCAGAAGCTTCCTAAAATATGTACAGGTATGAAAGGAATTAGATGGGGTTACCACATAACAAGGAAGAAAGTGCCCCAACTAGACACCTTAGGCTAACAAATAAAACCCCAGTAACATGAATGGGTTACATCTTGTTGAGTTGTTGGCCAAAGGTGTCTCAAAGACCTCCCCCAAACATAGGCTATTGTCAGGCCTGAGGGTAACCTTCCACAGCCTGTTGATAAGGCCTTATTGCTGAAGACATCATTTACTTACATTATTGAACATGAAAAAATTTAGCTAGGGCCCACCTAGAAGCTTCACCCTTACTGACTGGTATTTATGGTGCTGGAAGGTACTGTGCACTCTACTAGAAGAGAAAAGTACTCATCAGTATCACACAGTTACAAAGCCTGTAACTACAGAAGTAACTTACCTGTAAGATATACAGGTACAACAGTGGCACAAATGTTATGTGAGTAATCAATCACTTTTTGATTGGATTTAAGGTCCACTCCATGAGATGGAACCCATACGTGACACTACTAAAATGACCAAAAACCTGAGACTAGACGGATTATGAGCCTAAAGGAAAATCTACAACTATTTTTTTTTTGCTAAAAATGAACATATCAATAAAATGACTCCTAATGACATATTGTCATACTCATAGATCAGTGTATCACACTCAATCTTCATCAGAAAATCTTCTTCTTGGGGTAGATGGCAAATAAGACAGAGACTCAGGCCAACGTGCAGAGAATGGGAGACTTTGGAACACTGGGTCCTGAATGAGATGTCTTTGTCAAACTCTTCCATTCAAGGTTTATAGATCTATGTAGAAGAGGAAGTAGAAAGACCATAAGAGCCAGAGGTGGTAAATGACTCCAAGGAAACAGTGTCTTCCAGACACAACATGGAAAAGTGGGCACAAAGTCTCAGCCCTAACCAAGAAGCTTTTTGCCATCAATACCTTCTGGAAGGGGGAAAATCAGTTTTCTCCAGTGGAGTGACCCTGGGTATATTGACCACGCTCCAGAGCAGGCCCCATGCTCAGGGGTAACTGTTAGTCAACACAAAATGAACTCCATTTGTGTGTGTGTGTGTGTGTGTGTGTGTGTGTGTGTGTGTGTGCTTTTTATTATATTTTGATTTGGTATTGCCTTTTGGCTTGGTTTGTTTGGTTCGTTTTGGTTTTGGGGGTTTTTTTCTGAGAG
>LZPO01097399.1:17131-34667 GCA_001675575.1 Neotoma lepida | reverse complement strand
AAATGCTCAAGCATTGTTTCACTGGATCTTGAGGTAGATTGATTCTCAATTTCTGAGACATCACCATATTGACTTCTAATGTGGCTATGCAAGTTTTCACTCCCACCAACAGTGAAGAGTTTCCCTTGCTCCACATCCTCTCNAACATANGCTATCTTCAGTACTTTTGATCTTAGCTATTTTGACATGTGTAAGATGGTATCTCAGAGTCATTTTGATCTGCATTTCCCTGATGATTAAAGATGTTGAGCAATTCCTTAGATGTCTCTTGGACATTTGAGATTCTTCTGTTGAGAATTCTCTGTTTAGATTTGTAGCTCATTTTTAAATTTGATTGTTTGGTATTTTGATGTCTAGTTTTCTTGAGTTCTTTATTTATTTTAGAGATCAGCTCTCTGTCAGATGAGGGGTTGTTGAAGATCTTTTCCCATTCTGTAGGCTGTTGTTTTTTGTTATTGACCATGTCCTTTGCCTTACAGAGGCTTCACAGTTTCAGAAAGTCCCATTTATCGATTGTTGTTCTCAGTATCTGTGCTATTGGTGTTATATTTAGGAAGTGGTCTCCTGTGCCAGTGCATTCTAGGCTACTTCCTATTTTCTCTTCTGTCAGGTTCAGTGTAGCTGGATTTATGTTGAAGTCTTTGATCCACTTGGCCTTGAGTTTTGTGCATGGTGACAGATATGCATCTATTTGCAATCTTCAACATGTTGACATCCAGTTATGCCAGAACCATTTGTTGAAGATGCTTTCTTTTTTCCATTGTACAGTTTTGGTTTCTTTGTTAAAACTCAGGTGTTCATAGGTGGGTGGATTAATGCCCGAGTCTTCAATTTGATACCAATTGTTCACATGTCAGTTTTTATTCCAGTACCAAGCTGTTTTTTATTACAGTAGTTGTAGAGTAGAGCTTGAGGTCAGGGATGGTATTGCCTCCAGAAGTTGCTTTATTGTGCAGGATTATTTTAGCTATCCTTTCACTAACATTTTTCTAATGCCTAAATTAGCTTACAAATGTGTGCCTCAGATACATTAAATAAATGAATGAAACTTTAATACATAAGCCTTTTGGTATATTAAGTAGGTGTGTGTGTGTGTGTGTGTGTGTGTGTGTGTGTGTGTGTATGTATGCATGTGTGATTTTTGTGAGAGTTTTTTTCTGATTTTTTCCCTAGTTTCACATCATGAGTGGACAATAGAGAACTTAGTTGTCAGTTCCTGATTTTTTCCTTTGTTTGAGAAAGAATCCTCCTTATTTGGAATTTTGTACCCCAGTGTATTGTGCCCTGTTAATTCTAAATATTCTCTAGTCTCCAGCTCTCATATCTATATAGGTTCATGACAGTGCCCTGTCATTATCTCTGACTTTTATCTACCCTCAGAGGTATATGTTTTCCATGAATGAACTCCAAATTTACAGGCAAGAAAGGAAAGGAATTAATAGCTATATTAAGAANCAGGAATTCTATGCACAGTAGAAGCCAGCATGCATAAGCTGATTGAGTTGTTCTCTTAAGTGTATTATTGGTGATTTCTCTGAGGAACCTCACCTGAGTTCCAGTATCCTGTAGAAATGTTGAGGATAAGTTGTGACTTTCCCCTGATATCCATGGTACAGCCTTGGAGTAGGCAACCAGGAGGTTNCAGCTTATTAAAATACAGAATTTAATCAGCTGACATGAATTCCAACACAAGTTATGTATTTTCACNTTGAAATTTTATTTGTTGGCTTACTTTTGGCTGATTTCTCTCTTAGCATTTGACTCTCAAACCCCTTTTGATCNCGATGTGTTCTCTAGTCTTTCTTTACCTCATGCAAATTGTAGGTTGCATGATTTAGGCTTCAACATNAACAATTCTTGGATTGTAGTTTGGGGGATATTTTAGTATTTTTGGTCTTTCAAGGTTATAGCCATCTGAGAATTACAGAATTTTGTATTAGGATCCTAATTTTCCATATTTTCACTAAAAGGTCATATCCTAAGNTTGATGGTTAAGACCTGAACACCAGGACAAACAGAGGATAGAATTAAGCTAATAGCAATGAAATATCTTGATGGCATGAAGCATTCCTNTAATCCAAGCATCTGGAAAGTGTGAGCAGGAGGATCAGAAGTTCAATCATTNTCTGCTACAAAATGTGTTCAAGGCTACCNTNATCTANATGAGAGCATTTCTAANGACAACAAGATGAAGGAAACACAAAACATACAGAGTTAAAACAAAGATTCAGTTTTCNCTATTCCAAAACANATGAAGCACAAGAAAATAACCTTAAGACCANCTTTATGAAGATGATAGAGGTCNGTAAAGAGGAAATAAATAAATCCCTTAAAGAAATCCAGGAAAAGAGATTATAAAAATTGGAGGAAATCAATAAATCCATTAAATAATNTCAAGAAAGCCATTAAAGAGAAACAAACAATTGAAGGAAATCAATAAGACTGTTCNAGACCTGAAAATGGATATAGAAGCAAAAAATAAGNCACAAACTGAGGGAATTCTAGAAATGGGAAATCTNGGTGAGCAAACAAGAATTATAGATGCAATCATCACCAACAGAAAACAAGAGATGGAAGANAGAATCTTATGTATGGAAGACTCTATAGAAGAAATAGATACTTCTGTCAAAGAAAATGTTATNTCTAAAACATTCCTGACACTAAACATCCATGAAATCTNGGAAACTNTGAAATGATCAAGCCTAAGAATAATAAGAATAGAAGAAGGGGAANATTTCCAGCTCAAAGACCCAGAAAATATTTTTAACAAAATCANANATGAAAATTTCCATAACCTAAAGGAGGACATGCCCATAGATGTACAAAAGGCTTAGCAAACACCAAATAGATTGGAACAGGAAAGAAAAATCCCCTCACCACATAACAATCAAATCACTAAACACACAGACTAAAGAAAGACTATTAAAAGCTGTAAAAGTAAAAGGCCAAAAGATGTATAAAAGCAAACCTATTAGAATTACACCTTCTCAATGGATACTCTGAAACCCAGAAGGGCCTGGACAGATGTGCTGCANACTCTAAGAGACCACAGACNTNAGCCCTGACTACTATACCCAGCAAAACTGTGAGGGCATGTTTTGAGGTTTTCTATGCTCAGGATACTGCCAAGTGTCTCAGTCAACCTCCTGTTGCCTGCAAGATGTAGGATTCTCAGCTACTTCTTCAGCACCATGTCTGCCTGTACACCACCATGCTCCCCACCATGATGATAATGGACTGAACCTCTGAACTATAAGCCACCACTTCAATAAAATGTTATCCTTTTAAGAGTTACCATGGTTATGTTGTCTCTTCACAGCAATAGAAACCCTGACTAAGACAGAAGTTGGTACCAGGGACTGGGGTATTGTTGTGATCGGCCTGACCATGATTTTGTTTGAAGTAATATGGACCATGGCACTGTGGCTTAGAAAAGCAGTGGAATGCTTTAAGCACTGCTTAGTGGGCCATACTAGTAGGGGCATGGAAAATAGTGGTGCTAAGAGGTATTTGATTGTGGGGTGGGGCTAGCTCGAGAGGTTTTTGAGAGGAATTTAAATATGTTGCCTAGAGATTGTTCTTATGATATTTTGCTGAAGAAGGTGGCTGTTGTTTGCCGTTGCCCAAAACCTGNGGCTAAAATGATGAGTTTGGGATGAATTCTGTTGGCAGAGGCAATCTCAAAACAGCCTGGAACAGGCTCTGTTGTGTGGTTATTTATGGTAACTCTAATGAAGATTTACACTGAAATGGGGCAAGCTGAGCAGGGTAAATTACAAAGTGTAAATTCTGAGCAAAAAAGTGTACCAAGAAGTGGAATGGAGGAAAGTTCTTTTTTCAAGGAGATAAACAGATTAAGGAATTGAATAAAGGGAGTGGTTGCCTCAGGGAGAGATCCTTCCAAGCTAATTTTCCAACTTGTACAAAAGAATTAAAGAAAATCTTAGAGCCTGGTGTGTTGGTGCATCCCAGCACTGAGAAGGCAGAGGCTGGCAGATCTCTGAGTCTGAGTCCAGCCTGGTCTACAGAGCAAGTTTCAGGAAAGCCAAGCTTAGGCAGTAAGGGACATGAACATGGGGCCGTGTACCAGTCCCAGTAAGCAGCAGAACTTGGCAGCTTTGGCCATGTGGTTCTGGTTTTATAGTTAAGGAGAGAAGAAATGGGCTATGCAATTTGCCCGAAAGACTAAGGAAAGTTGCTGAGGCCAGCGATATGTCAGGGGTGTTTCTGAATGGAGACCTAGAGAGGCCATTATGTGATGCTGTGAAGTTGAAGCCTGGATTGCCTTGGAGACCGCAAGAGGTTACGGATGCCAGAGCTGTGGGATACCTGCCAAGGAGAGCTGATAACAAGAAATGGAACCAGTCCAAGAGAAAGAAGTGTGTTGCAGTCANCAAACCTGAATGGAATTGGAGGTCTGAAGAGCATTTTGACATCAGACATGAAGATGCNGAGATTGAAGTTTACCCAGCTGGTTTTTGGTCTTGTTTTGGTCCAGTATTTCTTCACTATATTTCCTTCCCCATGTTTTGGAATGGTAATGTGTATCCTGTGTCATTATGCATTGGAAGTTTGTGATCTGCCTTTTGATTTTGATTTTTACAGGTGATTATAGTTAAGAGATTATATGAATCTTAGAAAAGACTTTGAACTTTGGACTTTCAAACGCTGTTGAGACTGTGATTGACTATGGAAAATTTTGAAGGTGGACTAAATCATTTTGCATTATGATATAGTTACAAGTCTATGGGGGCCAGGATGTGGAATGTCGAAGTTTGAATGTAATTCTCCTCCACAAACTCATAGGGAATAGCACTCTTAGGAGGCAGGGCTTTGTCTTGAGATGACATATTTCAGTTAACAAGAACTGTCAGCTAGAAGAACAACTACAGAAGCCAAAAGACAAGGCTAGTACTTTTAGAGACTTTTCCATAACTATGGATTTTGATGGATTAGGGCCTTGTTTTAGTTTTCGCAGGGAGTGTGGTCTCAGTGCTTAGTTTTACAGCTTCAGTGGTACTTCCATCATGGACTCAGTTGTGCTAAGGTCCTCGGGCCTGCTACATTCCCCACTCTTAATTGAATGAGTCAATTCATGGGTTCATTCTGCTTTAAAGAGGTGTAATTGGTCCTAAGGACCATTAACTTTACTGAACTAATATATAATTGGCCATATAGTTTATGATGCCAGTGNCCTCTGTTAATTCAATCAGAATGAGAATTAAAGGCCCAGTTAGTGCTCACAGAGAATAGTTAATCAAGGGGACCAAGAGAACAAGGACTGTTATTAAAGATCTCATTCATGTCTTTCTCTCTTTCTCTTTTCTTCCCCCAAACATGGCAAAATTTTTTTCTAATCGCTCCTGATCAATTAACATAGAAACAACAGTTTTTTTTTCTTAAAGCCATCTATATTTGCTTTACCTTATGAGAAGTAAGTCTAAGCCTCTCCAATTTTGTAGGGCTTTGATGGCTATTCCTGATTGTCAGCTTGACTATATCTGTAATGAACTATTATCCAGAAATGGAGGGCACACTTGTGATCTGGATCTTGAGGCAGGAAAACAACAAGCCTTTGATCCAGATCTTGAGGCTGGATAACATATACCTTTAATCTAGATCTTGAGGCTGGATAACACACATCTTTAATCCAGACCTTGAGACTGGAAGGTNCACCTTTAATCTGGGCCATATCTTCNGTTGGAAGCCTATATAAGGACAATGGANTGCTGTGGGATGTCTTTCTGTAAGCTGTGAATATGTGTTGCTCTGATTGGTTGATAAATAAAGCTGCATTGGCCTGTGGTATGGCAGGATGNAGCCAGGCAGGAAAATCCAAGAGAGACAGTAGGAGGAGAAAGGAAAAGGAGGAAGGAGATNCTGCTAGCTGCCATCAGGAGAAGCAAGATGTAAAAGTACCAGTAAGCCACAAGCCATGTGACAAAGTATATATTTATAGAAATGGGTTAATTTAAGNTGTAAGAGCTAGCTAGCAAGAAGCTTGAGTCATTAGGCCATATAGTTTGAAAATAATTTAAGTGTCTGTGTGTTTATTTGGGACCAAGCAGCTGTGGGACATGGGTGGGAGAGATTAGTCCCAACTGCAGTGCCAGGCAGGACCAGAGAAAACTTCTGGCTACAATGGAAGAAGAAAAGGGTGCTCTTTTCCGGCTTGCCCTCACCTACCTTAGCACATCCATTCCTTCTTTGAGATCCCAGCAGACTAGCTCAGACACCCAGCCTCATTGGACTGAGCAGCTACTAGATTCCTGGACTTTCCATTCATAACTAGACATTGTTGGACTGCAACCTGTAGGTCATTCCAATAAATTCACATATATATGAGAGTGATAGATTTATTCCATAAGTTCTCTGACTCTAGAGAACCCTGATTAATACAAGGACCACTTTTTTTTTTGCAAGAGAATCTGTCCTTTTAATTCAGAAACAGAATCTTTTAATACCTCTAGGTCCTGATCAACATGTCTATTTATCTGGAAAAGCATCAGAAGAGGCATATTGAGTCAAATAAGTGGTATATACCCACAAGTTAGTCTCAAGGGCTCAATAATATTGCTGTTATCAAGATGAATCAACCCATAAGGCAGAATAGCAGGCATCAGAATAAGGGGAAGTACATAGGTTAAAAGTTTTGGATATTAGAAAAATTTCAGCTCCTTGTAAGTCCTCTAACATTGATTTGGTCTGCCCCTGGTCACAGTGAGTTTTGTCAGTCAATGGACAGTCTGGTTAGTTCCTGTTCCTATGTAGTATGGGGGCCAGGTGTCTAAGCATAACCAGCAGTCCTGGNTGAATTTTGTCTGGGAATGATTAGCTCTATCCCCAGGGTCCCTTCCTGTGGCATAGAGTCTCATTTCCCAGGTCTTTTCTGTTTCCTCTAGAACAGAAATTTTTTAAAGGAAATTTTTAAGAAGCCTCATTGTTACAATTCCTATTTTTACAATGGAAACGTCCTTGTTTCTGCCCACTAGGAGGCCCAGCCCTGGGGCATACATAAAATTGTAAACTCTGTATTCCTACCTTAAAAGATAAATTCCCATATCTTTCTTCCCCTATGTAACCAGACACTTAAAGTGGGCATTAGTAAGTAAAGGTTGAGATGAAATATNAGGAAATTTTTAAGAAGCCTCATTGTTACAATTCCTATTTTTACAATGGAAACGTCCTTGTTTCTGCCCACTAGGAGGCCCAGCCCTGGGGCATACATAAAACTGTAAACTCTGTATTCCTACCTTAAAAGATAAATTCCCATATCTTTCTTCCCCTATGTAACCAGACACTTAAAGTGGGCATTAGTAAGTAAAGGTTGAGATGAAATATCGTTTGCTGCTCTGTAGTCACATTAGCTAATACATTCCCTGTGTGTTTCTTCCTCAGTTTCTAGTCCAGGCCTGAGGGTGGTGAGGGTTGGGCTATGACCCTGTATTCATTTCCATAGTACAAATATAAGACCCATGAGGAGGTAGAGGGGCAGGGAGTGGAAGGACCTGGGGCCAATGAAACCTTAATTTCAAAGGGTCCATATTCCAGTGACAGTTCACTTGGTAGCAGCATCTATAGCTTCTGCTTTCTTGACCTGGGTGTGGTGGATCTATGGTATAATGCCAATGCCAGCTTCACTGCTATAGGAGTGGAGAGAATCACCTTGTTGGAGCCTTTCCAGGTTAGTTTCAGCACCCCTTGGGCTATTTGATTGATCCAGTTTGTATCACTGGACTCAAATTAGGGAAATTTGTGGTGGACTTAGTGGTCAGTTGTTTCCCTCAGATACTCCAATAAAAAGCCTGTGTGGAGAACTGGAGAGCCTGTAGTGACTTGAGAAAGGAATGGTTAGGAAGTTCTGCCAATTGTTGTTTTCTGAGCCTGGAAGCTGTAGGAGAGGTCTTCCCAACATAATATCATAGGAAATAAATCTCTCCCTACATAGGGTACAGAGGGCAAAAACAAAGCAAAAGAAGGAGGTCTATCCATCCTTCACTGAACTCTAATGAGTGTTTGACAGAGGTTTTTTTTTTTAATGTCCTGTTTATTCTTTCTACTTAGCCAGAATTTTGAGGTCTATATGCACAATGAAGTTTTTTAATTGATGCCTAAACTATTGGCTATTATTTGAGAGATTTTTGGCTATGAAAGCCAGACCACAGTTAGACCTCATCTAGGGGAGGCCAAATCAGGGAACCAGGTTCTGGTGGAGATTTTTAGCTACTATTTGAGCAAGTTTTGTCTGGATAGGGAACATTTTTACCCACCCAAAAAAGTATCTATAAAAAACTAGTAAGTGTTTTTATCTTCCCCTGGTAGGCTGGATCTCAGGGAAGCTAGTATTCTCAGAGTTGCCAGGGTGTTGGGTCTCTTATTTGGAACCCTTCCTGGGTAAGGGATTTCTGTTTTGGATTTACTTGAGTACAAAATTGGCAACTGGCTGAGACATCCGACACTAAACATCCCGTCTAGGTATAATATACCTTGGTCTAAGCAACTAAGAAAATTCTGTGGACCCTAGATGAGTAGCAAGAAGGAGGTTAGCCACCAGAGTCTTGTTTCTTCTTTACTATGGAGAATCAGGCAGCACTGGGTCTTGTTTTGTTATCAGAATATCAATAGAGCCCACTACTCCTAAGGCCATTTGTCAGGTAACTAGGTCAGCAACGCAACAGTAGAGGATAGCAATTCGTAGGGGAAGCCAAATAGCCTCTAGGAGGGCCATGGTTTTTTAAATATCCTTCCAAGATGTGAGAAGCCCTTTTTCTCTGTAGATTATACTGTGGACATGCCTGGTAGTAAAAGCATACCAAATGATGGCCTGTGTATAGGGTAGAAGATTTTATCTTTCCCCATCTTAGAGCCTGGGTCAGATCAATCAGTTCTGCTCTCTGGGCTGAGGTACCTGGTTTGTGGCCAAATCAGCTTGGTTAAAGTAACTATTATAGCTCCCACTTACTTTCTTTTATCTTTTATCTCTCAAAAGTCATGGGCAAGCACCTGCATCATCACCAAGAAAGTAGCTGAATCGATGGAGGTGAGTTTCTCAAATCACACTTGAGGGTAGGCCAGGGGTAGGGTCAGGTACTGGGCCACATAGTTATTAGAAAGCCAGCATTCTGGTGCTCCTCAGAGAATGGCCTCAACTGTGTCTTCTGGTGCTCTGAGTATAAGATCTTGACACAGAGTTAACTTGTTATTCTTTTTGCTGTTTATTTGTTTTTTGTTTTCCATTAATCTAGCAATTACCACTACAGCTCTTAGACAGGTTGGCCATCCTGTGGCTATATCATTTGGACAGGACTTTAATGAATTAGGCCTTTGTTATAGTTGTCACAGAGGGTACTGTCTACCTCCTGAGATTTGCAGCCTGAGTTGTACTTCCATTGTGGATACAGTTGTACTAAATCTGTGAGGACTACTAAGTCTGGGGCCCTGTTTTAGGATGTGCTTTAGGGTGTTGTAGACAACCTGTATGGTCAAGGGTTTGTCATTTTAAACTCTGAAGACTGTTCAAGAATTAGAATGTGCTATATGTGTGTTTATGGATATGTATTTGCTGCCCTGTGAATTTAAGGTTGCTGGTCATTTACTTTTAATATTTTTTCTTAAGGTAGTATGGTTCTATGGCAGTTTAGAATGGCAGACAAGGGTGAAACTCAAAATTTGAGGTTCAGCAATAATAACTTCACCTTTTACAAGGGGGGGGGGAGGACAGATAGCCCTGAGCTACTGCATACCTTGCTGTGTTCTTACGGTAGGTCATATCATCCTCAACACAGGACTTTTTTCCCTATTGAGTCAAATACTATTACAAATCACATCTTCTCTTTGTTCGGTTCTCTTGGAAGCATTTTTGTAACAGTAGGATGAATTATTTACTGTCAGGTTACCGTGAAACCATCTGTGACAGAACTCTTAGTTGCTGCCATACTCACAACCACTATGCTTGATTAAATGTTTTCTTTTATAAGAGTTGCTGTGGTCATGATGTCTCTTCACAGCAAGAGAAACCCTAAGACAGTGAGATTGTATTTCCTCTACCAAAAGCCTTACAAGGGAGAATAGCCACTACTCCAAATTAACACAAAAAAAGCAGAAAAGGATTGTTTGATGGACTTAACTAAGTTTTAGTTAGGGTTTCTATTGCTTTGACAAAATACCATGACGAAAACGCAAGTTGGAGAGGAAAAGGGTTTATTGTGCTGTACACTTCAGCATTGCTGTTCATTACTGAGGGAAATCAGGACAGAGACTCAAACAGGGGAGGTTACTGGAGGCATGAGCTGATGAAGAAGCCATGGAAGGGTGCTGCTTACTGGCTTGCTTCCCATGGCTTGCTCATTCCACCTTCTTATAGAACCCAGGACCAGCAGCCCAGGGATGCAACCACTCACCATGGGGTGGGCCCTCCCCCATTGATCACTAAATGAGAAAATACCTTACAGCTGGATCTTATTGAGGCATTTCCTCAACTGAGGATCCTTCCTCTGATGACTCTAGCTTGTGTCAAGTTGACACAGAAAACTTGCCAGTACATTAAGTTTTGTTTATTTATATGGTGGCGGAGAGACTGGAGAGTTGCCATTTGAGCAGAGACTTTAAAAGTTTAGAGAAGTTCTCATGGGTCTGGAAGATGGCTCAGTCAGGGAGGTGCTTACACTGCAATCATCAGGACTGAGTAGGAACTTCTGTATACCCTTAAAATATGGCTTGCGGCACTAGCCTGAGATCTGAGAACCTGAGAGGGAGAAACTGGGTATCCAAATGGCTACATGGCTTTCCAAATTGGCTACTACATGTCAGTAAGATACCCTGTCTAGAAAACTGAGGAGGCAGAATGATAGAGTATGGTTTCTAATGTTGAAATATGGCTCTCACATGCATATGACACACCCGTAAGAAATGCTTTAATGGATACTAGTGCTTCAGTACAAATTTCTCAAAACTGGAAAGGCTTAATGTAGCTGTAATTATATTGGATCTTCTTTCAATGTCTAGAGCTGCATAATTATCAGAGATTGACAGAAATGGCCAAGGTTGTGTGTAGTGCGAATCTTAAACGGTCTTATTAATTGAAAACACCAGGCCAGGTATTGAGGTAAATTCTGAATGATCANAGAGACAGAACAAGCCACAGCCAACCTCACCTTGCCAACTCCTCAGCTGATCTTGTTCCCTCAGACTGCAGGCTTCTGAGTCTTCACCCAAATGAATCTCAGCTGAACTCTGCTCAAAGCCTGAAAGCTTAAGAGGCCCTCTAGCTTCTGGTTTCCACACCTTATATACTTTTCTGTTTCCTGTCACTACTTTCTAGGATTAAAGGCATGTGTCTTTCTCAAGCAAAGACATGAGATCTCAGGTGCTGGAATTAAAGGTGTGTGCCACCATGCCTGGCTGTTTCCAGTGTGGCCTTGAACTCACAGAGATCTGGATGGATCTCTGCCTCGGGAATGCTAGGATTAAAGGCATGTGCTACCACTGCCTAACCTCTATGTTTAATCTAGTGGCTGTTCTGTTCTCTGACCCCAAATAAGTTTTATTAGGGTACACAATATTTTGGGGGACATAATATAATCACCACAGTTGTGATTTATTTTTTTGCAGGACCTGAGGGGTTTCATTGAATTCTTTTTTTTAATTATCTAATGAATGGATTAATTTTCCCAGGCCAATCACATTTCCCCTCCCTCCCTCCTCCTCTCCTGCCAGTCCCTCCCCCCAACTTCTCTCCATCCATACTCCCTCTCCCTTCCCTTTAGAAAAGCGTATCAGTCAGTCATGGCCTATCAAGTTGCAGCAAGATTAGGCACATCCTCTCCCATTAAGGCTGGATGAGGCAACCCAGCATGAGAAAAGGCTCCCAACAACAGGAAACAGAGTCAGAGACAGGCCCTGCTCCGTCTGCCAGGAGTTCCACAAGAGGACTAAACCACACAACTGTAACACATGTGCAAAAGTCCCAGGTCAGTCCCATCCAAGTTCTCTGGTTGGCAGTTCAGTCTCTGTAAGCTCCCATGAGGCAGGCTAGTTGACTCTGTGTTTTCCTATGGTGTCCTTGGCCTCTCTGATTCACATAATGCTTCCTTCTGCTCTTTCACAGGATTTCCCAAGGTCTACCTAATATTTGGCTGTGGGTCTCTGAATATGTTTCCATCAGTTGCTGGGTGAAACCTCTCTCGTGACAATTGGGCTAGACAATGATCTCTGAGTATAGCAGAATGTCATCAGGAGTCATTTCATTAGTTTTTTTTCCAGTCATGTTTGGTTCTATCCTAGGTCTCTGGGCTGTGCAGCATCTGGTTCCTGGCCCTCCAGGCAGTGTCAGAGTTGGACTCCCTCTCATTGTATGGGTGTCAAGCTGGACCAGTCATTTGTTGGCTACTCCTATAATGTCTGTGCTACCTTTGTCCTGCATATCTGTAGGTGGAGCAAATTGTAGGTCAGAGGTTATAGGACTGAATTGGGGTTCCAATACCTCCATTGGAAGTCTTGCCTTGGTACAGAAGATGGCCAATTCAAGCTCCATATCTCTCATTGCTAGGAGTCTTAGCTAGGGTCACCCTCATAGATTCCTGAGACTTTCCATTGCACTAGGTTTCTAGCTCATCCCAGAGATGCCCCTGATTCCAGTTGTCTTTTCCAGTAGCTCACTCCCTCTATTCTTCCCCCATCTTGACCCCTCTTGTTTCCATCTCCGTTCTCCCTTCCATGCCCCTCCCCCCATCTACCTGTGATGTCTATTCTATTCTCCTTTAATGGTGATATTCATGTGTCCTACTTTGAGCCTTCCTTGTTACTTAGCTTCTTTGAGTCTGTGGATTGTAGCATGATTATCCTTTATTTAATGGCTAATATCCACATATAAATAAGTACACACCATATTTGTCTTTCAGGGTCTGGGATACTTCATTCAGGATGGTCATTTCTAGTTCCATACATTTGCCTGCAAATTTCATGATGTCATTGTTTTTAACAGCTGAAGAATATTTCAATTTGTAAATATATCACATTTTTGTTATCCATTACTCGGTTGATAGACATCTAGATTGTTTCCATTTTCTGTCTATATAGAATAAATCTGGTATGAACACAGTTGAGCAAGTTTTCTTGTGGTATGGTACAGTTTCCTTAGGGTATATGCCCAGGAATGGTATAGCTTGGTGTTGAGGTAAGATGACTCCCAATTTTCTGAGAAACCACCATATTTGCTTTCCAAAGTGTATGTATAAGTTTGCACTCCCACCACCAATGGAGGAGTCTTCCCCTTGCTCCACATCCTTGCCAGCCATTAGCTGTAACTTGTGTTTTTGAACATAGCCATTCTGACAGGTGTAAGATAGAATCTCAGAGTCGTTTTGATTTGCATTTCTCTGATGGCTAAGGGTGTTGAACATTTCTTTAAGTGCTTTTTGGCCATTTGATTTTCTTCTTTTGAGAATACTCTGTTTAGATCTGTACTCTATTTTTAATTGGATTATTTGACTTGTTGATGCTTTTTGAGATCTTTATATATTTATATATTTTGGAAATTAACCCTCTGTCAGATGTGAGATTGGTGAAGACCATTTTCCATTCTGTAGGCTGCCATTTTGTCTTATTGACAGTGTCCTTTGCCTTGTAGAAGCTTTCCAATTACATGAAGTCCCAATTATTAATTGTTAATCTTAGTGCATTCATGTTTGGTTTTCTGTTCAGGAATTTGTCTCTTGTCCCAATGAATTTGAGCCATTTTTCACTTTTTTTCACAGGTTCAGTGTATATCATTTTTTGTTGAGGTCTTTGATATACTTGGACTCAAGTTATGTGCAGGGTCATAGATATATATCTATTTGCATTCTTTTACATGCACACGTCCAGCCAGAATAGCACCATTAGTTGAAGATGCTTTTTCTCCCATTACATGTTTCTGGCTTCTTTATCAAAAATTAGGTGTCCTTAGGTATGTGGATTCACATTTGTGTCTTTGATTTGATTGCATTGATTAAGCGGTCTGTTATTTTATCAATAACACATTTTTTTTTTATTTTTCAAGACAGGGTTTCTGTGTAGCCCTGGCTTTCCTGGAACTCACTCTGTAGACCAGGCTGGCCTCAAACTCACAGATATCTACCTGCCTCTGCCTCCCAAATGCTGGGATTAAAGGTGTGCACCACCAACACTCGGCCACTAATGCATTTTTATTATTACAGCTCTATAGTACAGCTTGAAATCAGGGATGATGGTACCTCTGAATGTTCTTTTATTGGACAGGATTATTCTGGCTATCCTGGATTTTTGTTTTTCCATATGAGCTAGAATATTGTTCTTTCAAGTTCTGTAAAAATTGTGTTGGAAGTTTAGTGGGAATTGTGTTGAGTCTATAGATTGCCTTTGGTAAGATGGCAATTTTTAGTATGTTAATCCTACCAATCCATGAGCATGGGAGACTTTCCAACTTCAGATATTTTTTTTCAATTTCTTTCTTCAGAGACTCGAATTTCTTGCCATACAGATTTTTAACCTGCTTGCTTAGAGTTACAGCACGATATCTTATAGCACTGTGGTTATTTTGAGGGGTGTTATTTCACTAATTTCTTTCTCAGACTAATTATGATTTTTGTAAAGGAGAGCTATCGACTTTTTAAAGCTTATTTTTATCCAGTCACTTTGCTGAATGTGTTTCCAAGGTGTAGGAGTTCTCTTGTATAATTTTTGTGCTTGCTTATGTATACTGTAATATCATTTACAAATAGTGATACTTTGACTTCTTCATTTCCAATTTGTATCCCCTTTGTCTCCTTTAGTTGTTTACTGCGCTAGGCTAGCTAAAACTTCCAGTACTATAATGAATAGATATGGAGAGAGTGGACAGCCTTATCTTGTCTCTGACTTTAGTGGAATTGCTTTAATTTTTTCTCCAATTAATTTGATGTTGGCTATTGGCTTGCTATATATTGCCTTGATTTATGTTTGGATATTTTTCTTGTATTGCTGATCTCTCCAAGACTTTTATCATGAAAGGGTGTTGGATTTTGTCAAAAACTTTTTTAGCATCTAAAGAGATGATCATGTGTATTTTTTTCTTTCAGTTTGTTTACGTGGTGGGTTACATTAACAGTTTTTCTTATGTTGAACTATCCCTGCAACTCTTGGATAAAGCCTACGGGATTATGGTGGATAATCTTTTTGATGTGTTCTTGGATTCTTTTCGTGAGTATTTATTTTATTGAGTATTTTTGCATCAATGTTCATGAGGAAATTGGTCTTTAATTCTCTTTCTTTGTTGAGTCTATGTGTAGTTTGGTTATCAGAGTGACTGTGGCCTCTGAAAATGAATTTTTTTTTCTATTTTGTGGAATAATTTTAGATGTAATTGTATTAGCTCTTCTTTGAAAGTCTGGTAGAATTCTTCAGTAAAACCATCTGTTCTTGGGCTTTTTTTGGTTGGGAGAATTTTAATGACTGCTTCTGTTTCCTTAGGTATTATAGGTCTATTTAAGTTGTGAACCTGATCTTGATTTAATTTTAGTAAGTGGTATCTATTGAGAATTTGTCCATTTCTTTTAGATTTTCCAATATCTTTGTAGTATAAGTTTTTGAAATATGACATAATGATTCTTTGGATTTCCTCAGTGTCTGTTGTTATACGCCCCTTTCCATTTCTGATTTTGTTAATTTGCATATTCCCTCTCTGCCTATTATTTAGTTTGGATAAGGATGTGTCTATCTTGTTGATTTTCTCAAAGAAGCAACTCTTTGTTTCATTGATTTATTTTTCTCTTTGTCTCTATTTTATTGATATTAGCCCTGAGTTTTATTATTTCCTGCCTTCTAGTCCCCTCTTGGGTATGTTTCCTTCTTTTTGTTCTAGAGCTTTCCAGTGTGGTGTTAGATTGCTAGTATGAGATCTCTCTAGTTTCTTTATGAAGTCACTTAGTGCTATGAATTTTCTTCTTAGAACCACTTCCATTGTGTCCCATAAATTTGGGTATGTTGTGCATTCATTTCATTGAATTATAGGAAGTCTTTAATTTCTTTATTTCTTCTTTGACCCAGGGTTGACTCAGTAGTGAGTTATTCAGTTTTCAGGCTTTTTGTTGTTGAAATTCAATTTTAATCCATAGTGGTTTAATAAGGGGCAGGTGGTTATTTTAATTTTAATTTTCTTGTATCTGTTGAGACTTGCATTGTGACCAAATATATGGTCAATTGCAGAGAATGTTCCATGAGATCCTGAGCAGAAAGTATATTCTTTTGTGTTTGGGTGATGTGTTCTGTAGATATCTTTTAGGTCTATTTGACTCATAAAGTATGTTAGTTCCATGGCTTCTCTGTTTAGTTTTTGTTTGAATGACCTGTCCATTGGTGAGAGTGTGGTATTGAAGTCACCCACAATTAATACACGTGGTTTGATGTGTGATTTATGCTTGAATAATGTTTCTGTTACAAGTGTGGGTGCTCTTGCATTTGGGGCATAGGTATTAAGAATTGCAATGTCCTCTTGGTGGACTTTTCCTTTGATGAGTATGAAATGTTCTTCTCCATCTCTTTTGATTAATTTTGGTTTGAAGTCTAATTTGCTAGATATTATAATGAGTACCCCAGCCTGCTTCTCTGGTCTATTTGCTTGGAAAATCTTTTTCAACCCTTTTCTCTTAAGTAATATTTGTCCTTGGTGCTGAGTTTTGTTTCTTGTATGCAGCAGAAGGATGAACCCCGTTCTCATATTCTGCTAGCCTGGATCTTTTTTATTGGGGAATTAAGTCCACTGATATTGAAATATTAATGATCAATGATTATTAATTCCTGTTACTTTGTTGTTGTTGTTGTTGGGGCTGTGTGTGTGAGAGTGTGTGTGTTTCCCTTCTTCAGGTTTTGCTGGTATGAGATTATTTATTGCCTGTGTTTTTGTGGGTGTAATTAATCTCCTTAGGTTGGACTTTTCCTTCTAGTACCTTTTGTAGGGCTAGATTTGTGGATAGATATTGTTTAAATTTGACTTAGTCATGAAATATCTTGTTTCCTCCATCAATGGTAATTGAAAACTTTGCTGAGTATGAGAGTCTGTTCTGGCAGCCACAGGCCCTTCTGGTTTTTGGAGTCTCCATTGAAAAGTTGGGTGTAACTCTGATAGGTCTTCCTTTATATGTTACTTGGCCTTTTCCTTTTGCAGCTTTTAATAGTCTTTCTTCACTTTGTACGTTCAGTGTTTTGATTATTATGTGATGTGGGAAATTTTTTCCTGGTCCAATGTATTTGTTGTTCTGTAAGCTTGCTGTACCTTTAGAGGCATGATATTCTTCAGGTTATTAAAATTTTCCATGATTTTGCTGAATATGTTTTCTGGACCTTTGAGCTGGAATTCTTTCCTTCTTCTATTCCTATTATCCTTAGGTTTGTTTTTTCAATAGTGTGCCAGATTTCTTGGATGTTTTGTGTTAGGAATTCTTCTGATTTCACATTTTCTTTAACAGATGAATCTATTTCTTCTATCACATCTTCAATGAGTGAGATTCTCTTTCTCATCTTTTGAATTCTGTTGGTCTAACTT